>VZQC01000977.1:233915-296473 GCA_009823505.1 Rhizomys pruinosus | reverse complement strand
TGAGGTGTATGTGGTTCATAACCAGTAGAAAACAGTAAAACTTCAATAAAACATTGTGCTATCCAATGTATAAATTTATATTTCCCCTTAATAAATAAATTAATTCATTAGATATACATACAAACCTGAGTTAGGAAAGAAAGTCAATCTTGGTTATAGAGTTAGTCTTTACTGAGTTTAAACACTAAATTTATGTAAACAGTAAAATCTCAAGTTAATTGGAATAGAAAGTTAATCAGCTTTACAGTATTTTTTAAATAACCAATAGTTGTGAAAGAACATTTTATTAGCTTTAGCTTTCGTTTAGACCACCTGGCTTGAAAACCTCCATACCAATTTGCCTTGTTTTGCTTTCCAGATGCTGAAATAAGAAATGGTGCTAATTTTAGGGAGAGAAGACAGACACGAATAAACATGACTTGCTATTTCAGTTTGGTGGTAGGTTACAAACCATGTCAGTGAAGCTGTGAATTTTAAATAGCTGAAAACCAATCTATGACTCTAAAATTGTCCAGGACATTTTTTTAATTAATTGGCCTTAGAATGGTTAATGATCCTTTTAATTAATTGGCTCTGAATTGCCTATGAATTATTAACTTATTAGTTTTGCACAACTTGTTTAAAGTTGGTTTTGGGTAGCCATGAATTAGATTTAAAAACTTATTAATAAGCATGCTTGGGATGGAATTTTACTTAGAAAATTTGGAATGGCCATATCACAGAAAAATTATCTTGAGATAAAAATTGACATGCAAAGTACAGTAGAATTCGGAACAGTAGAATTAACTGAATTTTCAATAAGTATCATAAGAAAAAACACAATAAAGTTTAAAGGAACATTTTTTTGTGTGTATTTTCTGGGGGAATCCTGTTTTAGAAATCACCCAGACCATTTTCAGGAGGTTACACTGTCCAGAGATCAGCATGAAGTATTCTGGTATTTGTATAATGCTGTCTTGGAATGTTAACAAGGAAAGGAGGTTAACATGGTCATGTGAGAAAATCAACATGGCAGTGACACGCCCAAGAATTATGGCTTTGGTTTTTTTTTTTCTTTTTTTCTTTTTTAATTGATGCTTTGTGTATTTCATACATCATTTTCCAATTCAGTTCAGGCATATATCCCTTTCCCTTCACCCGACCCCACCCCTTCCCATCCCAGATCATGCATTCTGCCGTAACTTTTCTGAATCTTTCTCTGTATATTTGTTTTGTTTTCATTTTTTTAAACAATAAGTGATAATTTGTGAGTACAGCCATCCTTCATGTAAAACCAATTTGCAAGCAGTTGTGCACAAACACACACAGCTCATGGGTCCCACCATGCGGGGGCGGGAGGGTCTTGTATGTTCAATCAAGTTGATCAAATGAGTGTCCAGTCTATATTGTTGTAGTTTCACCATTAACCCCAATCGCAACCCTCACATTCTACCACGCCCCCTCTTCCGCAGATTGTTCCCTAGGCTTAGAAAAGGGGCACAGGTGTATGAGAAGCAAAACAGTCTACTTTTCTCTGGAGCTGTTGTTCTTGGTCTCTAGTCAATTTTTCTGGCTGTTTTCTTTCATGGGCTTCCATCTTGTCCAGGCATAACCTTCAATCCAACTAATGAAGCAATGTAAATTAGATATATAGGTTATTTAAACAGTATAATATCTAGCCTTTTGATCCTACTAATGAAGCACCACAATTAGATATATATGTATTTAATGATTACTAATTATTATGGTAGGTTACTTTTGATAGACACAGATGTTTTGATGGTATGTTCATCCATGAAATTACATTTCTCTGTTAAGTATGACAGGGTCTTCCTGTAGTTTATAACATCTCCTAACCATTAGGGATTGGAAAGCTAAGTGGCATCAGCCGTGGTTATTTCTCCAAGGAGTGAGCTAATACCCAATTAGATTTGGGGAATATAGACATATGGGCTGCCACTGCTGCACAGTATTCCTAGGCAGGTGAGGGCAGCTGGTGCTGCACCTAATTGCTTTATTGGTTTAGTGGCCTTGTAACACTCTCTGGCATACAATCTGTATACTTGCAAGTGCGGTTTCAATATACCTTTCCCATGTTTACATCAGGTCATTGACAGCAGGGAGGGCCTTACCACCTCTTTTGTTGCAGATATCCCAGTTTTGGAGGCAAGGAGCCTTTTACCTTTTGTGGGGGCTTGGATCCCCTGGCCAACATCTCCTTTGTAGAATACTCCCCATTTGACCCACAAGACTCATCTTACTGCAGAGTACATGCACAGCTAAATTTATGCGCTCTGTTCACAATAGCAAACAACTGGATCCAGTCCAAATGCCTCTGAACTACGCGTGGATAGAGAAAATGTGGTCTCTACACAACCACAATGGCATTCTATGCAGCGGTTAAAGAAAGATGACATCAACATCATTGAACTTTTCAGGTAAATGGAGGAGCTAGAAGACATCATGCTAAGTGACGTTAGCACAGTCCCAGTAAAAACAAACGACAAATTGTTAATCTCGCATATTGGCTGCTAGTACGATTACCAGAGTTATAAAATATTTCTTGTTGAGAGGGACACATATTGAAAAAACAACAACAGAATGACTGCAACAGAAAAAACGTTACTGGAAATGGTGATCGGGGGAAGGGCGGGAGCGGTGGGAGGGGTGGGAGAGTGATACTGGTGTATATTCGATTGGTGCATATTTTAACTGACGTTGAGTTCAAAAGTATCCAGTTTTGCCCAGACTCTGTCTAAGGATTCCGTGGGTTTTAGGACTTAGTAAAAGTAAATATGTGTATCTTAAAAAGAAAAAAAAAAAAAAAAGGCTGATAAAAACGGTAAATGCATCTGAGTTAATTGGTTGTATCTAAATTTGCTGTTGTCCACATTAGCTTAATTAAAAACTGTTTCTAAAACAATTACATTAGGATTGGTATTATAATTAATAAAACAAATGTTCTCTATATTTTGCTGTCATATAGTATCTCCTTGTAGCAATCTCTTTCAATATAGGATTGATTTATTTAAAAATAACGTTTTTTTTTTCCCAAGTTAATCTCACCCGTAGAGTACCCCAAAACAGCATGGGTGAATTTGGCGGTGAATTTGATGAAATCTGTCCTTGATCCACCTTATTTATGATACTACAAACTGCTTTTTTTGAGACTCATAGGTCAAAAATTAAAAACCTAACAATTACGAAGTGGTTGTATCGCTAGATATGGGAAGAAAACCATTTGTATCAACAAAAACCTTGCATTCCGACTCTTAAAACTAAAACTCGGGAAAGGAATTTGTAGTTCCAATCCAACACGCCAGATCTCAAAACTAAATGTCTGAAAAAGAAAATGCAGCTTTGCAGTGAGTAGGATGTACCAGAAAGTGCCAGCAGAAGGATTGACTCCTCTGGGCATTGAAGGGAAGAAATGCCTCAGATTGCTGCAGACATCAGGCCCCTCTGTGGATCCTACTAGTAACAACTATTTTTAATGAATCCTAACGAAGCTTACATTGTGGTGCCACAAAGGTTTTAATAAAAGAGAATTTCTTAACTCCCCCCCCCATAGAATAAGGAGAAATATGAGGATGATGATGAGGTCGTTCTCCAGCTGTAGATTTGAGTCAGGGGTTATAGGGGTATTCTCTTGTAAAATCGGTAAAACTGCCTCTTTTAATTGACTAATGGACATAGAAACTGTGAAAAGGATTATTCTCTATTCAGAACCAAATACAATGATAAAGTCTCCTTAATCTATGCACTTAAGCAAAATATATTAATACAGGAGCTCTGACATCAACAATGGATTATTCTACCAAGGAGATGTTGGCCAGGGGATCCAAGCCCCCTCAAAAGGCTTTTGTTTTTTCACAAGCACACAGTCCCTTGCCAGCAGCCAATGCTGAGTTTTTCTTTCCTGAGAAAATATTTTTTTATTATCCCTACCTGGCTTTGCCTGAAGGGAGGGCCGAGACATTATCTCACTGCTGCTGAAAGTGGTGGGAACTTGAGAGATACAGGTACATCTCATCTCGCCCTTCTTGCTGCCTGGCCACTTGTGTCACAGGGATCCAAGTTATTGAATCCCATTAGTATGTAGAGGGCATCCAAGGGGCTATATTAGGGTTTTGCTCCAAAAGGAGGCAGCTACTCATATGGAAAATTTAACTCCACAGTTCTTGAGGAGTGCTTTTATTTTCTTAATGTGTGGGTCCTTTTGGTGTGCGTGCTTGTTTTCCATGATAGAGAAATTTAGGAAATACTAGTGAGTAGAGAAATACTTGAGAGCAAAACGGTTTGCAGCTGTTTGGCCCTGTACTTAGCAGCAGAGGCTTCACAGCCAGGCCTCTCCTGTGCTGGAACCTAAGTTAGAGAAAAGAAGCTAACAGACACATTAAAGACTTATCTCATGTGAGGAGAGTCTCAAGGATATGACAATAGACTGGCCACAGGACAAAGGATGCTGAAAGACAGATTTAAAAACTTATGCCACACAAAAATGGTCGTGGGGATATGCCAACAGCCAGGTCTCCATGCTGAACCATCCATTCAGGGGGGTTATCCCCCTACTCTGTAGTCTGCTAGGACCACAAATCTTTGCCTGCGTTGCCCTCAAAACATTAAAACTACTCAGAGCGATGGTTTACATGGGCCCTGGCAGTTGGTGTTGCACTTTCTCACTCTTTGGGCTGCCCAGAATATAGCTGGGTGGTGGAAAGAGGGATAAGGGGAGGTGGACGGGGTGGGTTTTGAAGTTTTTTGGGGGGAAAGGTGGGATGGGGAAAAGGTTGGGTGAGGGAAAGGGTGGGGTATGTAGGTAGGGACAAGGATGGCACCATATAAACTATGCAGTTGGGGAGGGGGCAGCTCAGGGCCCATGGAAAAAACTGGGGGACAAGCCATCCCATAATCAGTATCAACATGGGGTCTATGGTGTTGATGGTAGATACCCAGCCTTCTCCTTGATGCTGGTGGTTCATCCTCTTACTGGTGAAGAAGCCAAAAGTGGAGCATTTCTTGGGTAAAAGTATCTGTTTTTTCAGGCCTTTGAGGATGCAACCCAGATCTATACATTTCTTCCAAGACAGAATTTCATAGCACCATATTTTTCCACAGAAAACTTACTTCCAAATCTTATTGAAACTTCAGAACAAACATCAAAGGGAAAGTTGATGATATGTTATGAAATGGTGAGAAAATGAAAGGAGAGCAAGAATTTCATAGCTTCTCTGATCATTTGCAGATTACATTTACTGGTTCATTCCACAAAAATAAGCCCAAACAAAACTCAGTAAATGAACCAATTCTGTTACCCTGGAGGTTCTTCTTGTAAAGGTCTGTCCCAAGAAGCAAGGATATAAGTCGTCCAATAAGGTGAGTTCCTACAGAAAAAAAGCAGGTACATTGCAATCCTGACGTCAACCAAACAAACCAGGAAAGTCCCCATCCCTTGCCGTTTCCAGTAATGAATTTGAACCTAGGAAAATCCTTCATAAGGTGAAGACTTACTGATTGCGTAATTAGAGTGAGTCTTCCATGAAAAGGATAATTTAATGGAATAATTAATAGTGAAATCCATGAAAATATTGATGTCAAGGAAGACCTTCCTCCCAGAAGAACCAGAATCATGAAGATGTAAAAAAGCCATTTGTTGCACACATGGCAGCGTTCGATAAATGCAGGTGCTTACAGCTTTTATGTAGGCATTCTATTTGCAGAGAGTCAGCAAGCAGCTTCCAAGCCTGGACCTCTGCTGATATCCTCCAAACCTGTCAAACCTGCCATGGTGCCTTAGGGCAAAACATTGGTCTGGAGCAAATGGCTTGAAGTCTCTCTTGTCCCATCACCTAATTCTGTGTGTCCCAGCCCCTCCAAGTTTCTGTATACAGTATTCTGATTTGCAACATTAAAGCTAGTTTTTCCCCATTGGGGAATTACTCCTGGTCTCTATGAGTCTTTTGTCTTCGGGTCTTACTTCCAACATCTCCATCCTTGCTCGTGGAGTTTAAACTCCTGGCTTGGGACAGTAGTGAGATTGGCAAATGTTCCAGAGCTGTGAGCCCTAGTCCAGGGAGAAGAACAACTAGTGAAAGTTGCATAATGAACATTACTACTTTTGAGTCCATTTTGGCTTAGAAATAAATGTTTCATTCATATGTAATACATATTTTCCTCTCATTGAAGAATTTTAATGAAGGGGAGAAAGATGTAATGAACCTCTAGAATCTCCATGTATTGAAACATGATTTTATTGTTAACAATCAAATGAACCATGCTTGTAGGATGCTTGTAAAAAATTATAGACAATATAATTAAGAAGATACTATGTTGAAACTTCATGTTTAATCTAATCACCATGCATGACTTTACTCTTATTAGCATAATATCAATAGATAAATCTGTCACCAAGATTCCTGAAATGTAGCAAAATCTAGAAAAAGGAGAGCCTACTACCCCTGCAAATGAAAAAATTACTGAAGAACGAAATGGGTCAGCAATTGCATTCAGTGAAATTAACTCAAAAGAGAGAACTTGGAAATAGTTGCTACCTGAGGGCTCTCAAAAGGAGCAAAAAAAAAAAAAAAAAAAAAAAAAAAAAATAGAAACTCTGAGATCACTCCATATTAAGGACAAACACTGAAATTGCATTCTAGGGAATTCAGCCTGTAGAAAGAGTTGTGCTTTTAGGTCCTTTTGTATTGTTTTTAAATCATGTATTCCAAACAGGATTGACGGGTGAAGAAAATAATTTCAACAAGGGTGTTTCTAAGACTGTTCTTCTTCAGTTCATTTGCATTAAATGTCTCTGCATTTTAGTGATATTACCAAAAGTTAAGCCTGAAAAGCAGTATTTCAAAGAAGGTACTATTAAGTACAACAACACTCGTCTTATGAAAAACTGAATTAATCTGGATATCAATTCAGAATTACTTTTGCATTCATGACTTTTTCTACTGTGTAATTATGAGAGCTTCTAAGGAGGCGAAATTGGAATGGTATTCCCAATTTTGGAAATTTTGTTAACATTTTTGGCAAGGATGTCTTTGTAATGCATTTCATGAGTAGAATGCCCAATTCTTATTTAGCCTACTTGAAAATTTTCAAGAATTTTGCCCTTTGTTATGTGTTGTATGCACATATTTGTGGTTGGAGTTTCTGCAAGAGATAGCAGTTATACTACTGACATGTTACTAAGCCCCAATAAGTTTTTATTTCAACTCCAAATAATGTGGTTACCAAAAACAAATCACCACAAGTTTATGATTTTTAAGGATACAGCATTTTCATATCCTTTATTTATAAAGGTTATTAATGCTGCTGTAATAGTGCTATTTTTAATTTCAAATTTCATCCACTGCCATTAGATGCAGTTCCACATTTTGATTAGTGAACAGATATCCCAGCTTTCTAATGCTGTCTGCAGTAATTTTTAAAGGTAAATACTGATTTGTTTGGTATTTAAGATGAGTTTAACTGTGAGGTTATTTAAATTAAATAGGCTGGATGTGATTTGTAATCCAGTAGTAAGTCCTGAGTTACTTTTGTTGTTGTTGTTGTTTGTTAAAAAATTGGAAGAAGTGAAATTGCAGTTTGATTACAGACTCCTTGGTAAACCCTCCTCATAAAAAGTACCTTAAATCTCATTTTACCTCCTGATAGTGGGTTTGGATTATTTCTCTTGGGCTTTAACTTGATAAAGCTCTCCTTATATGTAAGAAAAATTAGAAAAAAATATTATTTTAGGGTGTTTTTGGTTAGGTTTGTTCCGAGGTATTTTACTGTGTTTGAGGCTATTCTGTGTGGGGAGATGTCCTTGAATTCCTTCTTCAGTCGCTGTAAAGAAATGCTAATAATTTTTCTAGGTTAATTTTGTATCCTGCCACTTTTCTGAAGTTCTTAATCGTTTCTAGAAGTTTTCATATGGAATTTTTAGCATCCTTTAAATAAATAATCATATTATCACCAAAAAGGTATAGCTTGACTTCTTTTCCAATTTAAATTCATTTAATGTCTTTTACTTGCCTTATTGACCTAGTGAGTGTTTCAAGCACTATGTTGAAGAGAATTGGTGACTGGCGGCAGCCTTGCTGATTTCCTAATTTTAAAGGGAATGCTTCTGTTATTTCCCCATTTAGGCTGATACTAGCTGTGGGTATCCTGCATATGGCTTTGATTACATTGAGGAATGATCCATCCAATCCAATTCGCTCTAGGAATTAAAACATGAAGGGATGCTGGATTTTGTCAAAGTTTTTTTTTCTGCTTCAACTGAGATGATTTTGTGGGTTTTGTCTTTCAGTCCATTTATATGCTTGATGATATTTGTTGATTTTCATATGTTGACCATTCCTGCATCTTTGGTATGAATCCCACTTGGTCATGATGGATGATTTTCTTGATGTGGGTCTGTATGTGATTTGCCAGTATCCTGTTTAGAAATTTGACATCTCTGTTCATTAGGCAGATGGGTCTATAGGTGTCCGTTTTAGTTGTGTCTTGCCTGGTTTGGGTAATAGAGTGTTGCTGGCTTCATAGAAGGAAATTGCGAGAATTCCCTCTCTATCTTTCTAAACAATTTCAGTAGTAATGGTTGTAAGTCTTTTAGAAATGTAATATAGAATTCTGCCATGAAACTATCTGGGTTTGGGCTTTTTTTATTTGGGAGCTTTCTTATTACATCTTCAAATTCTTCATATATTATGAGTCTGTTTAAGCTGTAGATCACTTCTTGGTTGAGCTTTGGTGATTTCCAGGATTTCAGATTTCTTCTATATTTCCATTTCTTCTAGATTTTCAAACTTGGTAGAGAATATTATTTTGAAGTATTCCTGTATGATTATATGGATCTTCTCATTGTCTGTTGTGATATTTCCCTTTTCATCATGGATTGTATTGATTTGAAGTTCCTCCTTCTTTCTTTTGGTTGACTGGGTTAAAGTTCTATCTTGTTTATTCCTTCAAAGAACCAACTTTTGGATTCATTGATTTTTTTTGTATTGTTTAATTTGTTTGTATTTCAATGATTTCTGCTCTGATTTTTGTTATTTCTTCCTTTCTGTTGCATTTAGGGTTCATCTGTTCTTGCCCCTCAAGTGCTTTTAGCTGCAGTGTTAGATCGTTCACTTGTGGTCTTGCTGTTTTTCTAATGTAGGCGCCCTTGGCTATAAACCCTCTCAGGACTGCCTTCGAAGTATCCCATAGGTTTTGTTGTGTTGTACTAACATTGTCATTCAGTTCAGGAATGCTTTTATTTCTTTAATAAATAATCTTATTTTAATTTATATATAATTTATAGCCTGGCTAAATGTGTATTGTAAAACATTTAACAACTAGCTAAAACATCATTAAAACAGGGTTTTGTGCCAGTCCTGGAAAAACCACCTCCAAAGACTGAAAGGAAAATGATTGTTATAAACCCACTTTATAAGATTTATAGTGATATGTTTGAAATAAGTATTATACATTTATGTAGAGTTTTTTCAGTAGAGATTTATATAGAAATTAAAATAAATAAACATAAGTTAATGGACTTGATTTCTCTGAGGTCACATTCTAGTAAGATAATTTTAAGGAATATTTAATTGATGTATGATTACCAAGTATCCAAATTTGTCGAAAGTTGGTATACATATTATGTGGTATTTCAAGACTTAGTAAAAGTATAAAAAAGTCTACATTACACAACATTGGATAAAAGCATTTTATAGGGGCTGGAGAGATGGCCTAGCAGTTAAGAGCGCCGACCGCTCTTACAGAGGACCCGGGTTCGATCCCCAGCACCCACATGGCGGCCGAGAACCATCTGAAACTCCAATTAAAGGAGAACTCCAGTTCCATGGAATCTGATACCCTCTTCTGACCTCTGTGCACGACATGGGTGCACAAACTTGCATGCAGACAGTACATTCATACAAATACAGAAATAAATACAATTAATAAAAAAATATATTTTTAAAAAAGCGTTTTATAAAAATGGTAATAAATTTAAGCTAATTGGAAATATAAATTGTTGTCCAAATCATATTTGTATAACAACAACTTTGGGGTTAATGCATACAAATTTTTCTATAAATTTTGTTTTGTATAATATCACCTTGTAACATTTTCTTTTACCCGTAGGATGATTTAACTAAAGAAATTAAATTTGCTCCCCAAATTAATATACAGTCAATGATATACAACTTGGATAAATTTAATGAACATTTACACCTTGGTTCCTGCCTATAGGTATGTATAATATAACTGCCTTTTATAGATTCATGGGTCAAAAAAATAGAAACCTAAAATAAAAAGGGTGGATACTGTTATATATTAAACCTTTGGTCAAATTTTTCAGTTTAAGTCTTAAAGCTAACTATGGGAAAAGATTTGCATCATCCCACAGGTCAAAACGTCATCAAAGTAATGTCTGAGAAAGAAAACATACAGCTTTGCATTGTGCAGAATATACCAAGAAACGCCAGCAGAGATGTTGGCCCTTCTAAATATTAAGGAAGCAAAGCCTCAGACTCCCTGAGCTTCAGGCATTAAGCACCTCCGTGGATCCTATTTGTAACAACTCTTTATAATGTGTCCTAATAAAGTTACCTTCCAGGTGCAGCAAAGTTTTAATATGAGAGACTTTCTTATCTCCTTTTCATAGAACAAAGAAAAACCTAATGGTAATTAAGTCATTCCTCAAATCTAAATTATATCCAACTGTTATAGTGACAATTTCTTATAAAACAGGTATAACTGTTTTCTTTAATTGACTGATAAATATAAGAACTGTGAGAGGATATTCTCCATTCAAGGGCAAGTAGTGAAGTCTTTACAAGTTGGGTAATTACACAAAATATATTAAAACAGGAGAGCTGTGACATCAGCAGTGGATTATTCTACCAAAGAGATGTTGGCTAGGATATCTTAGCCCCAAACTTTAAAGGCTTTTTTTCCTGTAACTGGGATACGTGCAGCAAGTGTGGCAGCAAGGACCCTGCTGTCAAACACCTGGTGTAACATGGAAAATGTTTTGAGACCACACTTGCAAGTGTACAGATGGCCTCTGCAATGCCATCTGTAAGAGAATGTTACCAAAGCTCACTAAATCAATAAAGCAAAATACTGGTCTCATGAGTCAAGCAAGACTCCTCTGTCAGCATCACCTACACCTCCCCTGCCTGGATATACTGTGCAACAGTGGCAGCCATATGTCTCTATACCCCAAATCTAATTGACTAATATCTCTCTCCTTGGAGCAATAATTCTTGCCTGATGCCATAATCTTAAGACCTCTAGTGGTTAGGAAACATTATATGCCACAGTAAAACCTTGTCCTCTTTTACAGAAAAGCTATAGTTCATGGAATAGCATACCATATAAACATCTGTGTCTTTGCCCACTATGTAACTTACCATGTAAATTAGTACTGTTTAAATGCCTGTATTTCTAACTGCTTGTGCTTCATTAGTAGGATTGGAGAGCTCCAGTTCCTGGGCAGTCCGACACCCTCTTCTGACCTCCACAGCATTGCACGTCACAGGTGCACAGACTTGCATGCAGACAATACATTCATACACATATGGAAAAAAAAAGGTTATTCCTTGCATAAACTGCCAACCCATGAAATGAAACAGTCTATACTTATCAGAGTCCAGAGTGACATCTCCAGAGATATCTTGCCTCTCACCCACTTGTGCCCCTTTTCTAAAGCCTAGGGAACAATCTGCAGAAGAGGGAGCATGGTAGAATGTAAGGGCTACTGATTGGGGTGAATTGTGGAACTACAACAACATAGAGTGGACTCTTATTTGATAAACATGCCTGTACATACAAGCCCCTCCAGCTGGACAATGGGGATCTTGGGNTTCAATAAATTTTGGGCATAGCTGGTTGCAAAATATTTTTTGCATAAAAGAAAAAAAAATCTTAGTCTGCCAGCTCTCCACCCAGCACTCAAGATAGGTTTGAGTGATAATGTATTTAAAAACAGATTCCCTTATAGATGCGGCCTCTCATGGGCTTGTCTGGCCTCTCAAGCCTAGGGAACAATCTGCAGAAGAGGGAGCATGGAAGAATGTAAGGGCTGCTGATTGGGGTGAATTGTGGAACTACAACAACATAGAGTGGACTCTTATTTGATAAACATGCCTGTACATACAAGCCCCTCCAGTTGGACAGTGGGGATCTCGGGCTCTATAAGTTTTGGGCATAGCTGGTTGCAAAATGTTTTTTGTATAAAAGAAAAAAAATCTTAGGTCTGTCCAGTCTCCACCCAGCACTCAAGATAGGTTTGAATGATCATGTATTTAAAAACAGATTCCCTTATAGATGCCGGCCTCTCATGGGCTTGTCCGCCTCTCAAAATTAAAAAGATGGAAACACTTGCTAGAGCAATAAGGCAAGAAAAGGAAATTAAAGGTACTAATTGGAAAATATGGAGTCAATTTATCCCTATTTGGTGATGACATGATTATTTACTTAAGGGATGCTAAAAACTCTACCAGACAGTTCCTAGAAACGCAAAACAGCTTCAGCAAAGTGGCAGGATACAAAATTAACATTAAAAAAATCAATGGCTTTTCTTTTCACCAAGAACAAGCAACTGGAGAAAGAATTCAAAAGACCTTCCCACTCACAATAGCCTCAAAAACAATAAAATACCTAGGAACAAACCTAACAAAAGACACCAAAGATTTCTACAACAAAAATTTTAATCCTTTAAAGAAACAAATTAAAGAAGAAATAAGAAGATGGAAAAACCTCCCATGCTCATAGAATGGGAAAATTAACATTGTAAAAATGTACATTTTATCGAAACTCTTGTATAGATTTAACACAATTCCAATCAAAATCCCCAAGAGTTTCTTCACAGGCTTGGAAAAAAAGCCCTTAAATTCATTTGGAAAAACAAAAGATCCCGAATAGCCAAAACTACCCTGAGCAAAAAGAGCTACACAGGGGGGAACTCTATACCAGACTTCAAACTATACTACAGGGCTATAGTCATAAAAGCAGCCTGAAACTGGCACAAAAACAGACCTGTTTACCAATGGAACAAAACTGAAGATCCAAACCTGAGCACATACAATTTCAGCCATCTTATATTTGACAAAGGGGCCAAGAAGCCACAATGGAGAAAAGACAGCATCCTCAGAAAGTGGTGTTGCCAAAACTGGATCACCACTTGTAAAAGAATGAAATTAACCCCCTACCTCTCGCCCTGTACAAAAGTCAACTCCAGATGGATCAAAGACCTCAATGTGAAACCCCAAACTCTGAAGGCCATAGAAGAAAAAGTTGGCAGCACACCACTAGACATAGCGTAGGAAAAGACTTCCTAAATCAGACAGCAGCGGTGCAAGAATTAAGGTCGACAATTGACAAATGGGACCTCATTGAACTCAAAAGCTTATGTACATCAAAAGAAACAATCAAGGAAGTGAAGAGAAATCCCACAGAATGGGAGGAAACCTTCACTGCAGAAACATCTGACAAAGCATTGATATCCAGAATACATAAACTACTCAAGAAACAAAGAAGAGGGTCTGGAGAGATGGCCTAGCAGGTAAGAACACTGACGCTCTTGCAGAGGACCTGAGTTCAATCCCCAGCACCCACATGGCGGCTGAGAACTGTCTGTTACTCCAATTCCAGGAGAACTCCAGTTCCAGGGGAATCTGAGACCCTCTTCTGACTTCTGAGGCATTGCTCGACATGTGTGCACAAACCTACAGGCAGACAATACATTTATACACATAAAATAAATAATAAATAAATAAATAAATAAATAATAAAAAAACAAAGAAGAAAGAAAACAAATGACCCACTCAATAGCTGGAGGAAAGAGCTAAACAGAGACTTCATAAGTGAGGAATTAGAGATGGCTGAGAAATACTTTAAGAAGTGTTGAACATCATTAATCATTAAGGAAATGCAAAACAAAACCACTTTAATACATCATCTTACTCCAACAAGACGGCTTAGGATCAAGAAAACAAATGTTGCCAAGTGTTGGAGAGATTGTGGAGAAACGGAAACACTCATCCACTGCTGGTGGGAATGTAAACGTGTACAGCCACTATGGAAAGCAGTATGGAGAACCCTTGACACCTGACTCAGCCATACCACTCCTGGGCATGTACCCCCAAGACTCACCCCACCACAGAGATACATGCATGGCCATGTTTCTTTCAGTTCTCTTCACAAGAGCAAGGAGGTGGAACCAAACCAAATGCCCCTCAACTTATGAATGGATAGAGAAAATGTGGTACATCTACAGAATGGAGTTCTATGCAGCAGTAAAGAAAGATGACATCATGAGATTTGCAGGAAAATGGCTGTAACTATAGGACATCATGTGGGAAATCCAGCTTGAATTGGGGGCTGGATTTACAAATAGCACAGCATGGCCAAGAGTCTGGCTCAACCTCAGGGAGGAGCATGCAGCCTGTCCTAAGTGTGTGACGTTGGTTGTGTCAAGGTTTGCGGTGGCATGTACTTGGAGGGGGTCATGTTTGGTCCTGGGAACTTACATAATTTTATTTATAAAAGCAAGATGTGGCAACCAGTAAATAAAATTTCAATTAACATCATCACGGAGTTCCTGGCCAATATTTTTAATTATTGTGTGTGTACAGGCTAAGTTAAGCTTGAGTTTCATTTGGGTAGCCGGTGTGTTGGAAAGAGGTTCCCTCTGAAGACCACCAACCTGCGTAGTTGATGTTGTGAGTGTAATTCCTGTCCCAGCTCTGGGCAGGTGGGAAGTCATGGTCAAGAGTGGAATACATGTCTTGTGGGTCAAGGCTAAATTGGAGTTACCAATTAGGTTAGGCTGTGGGAAGTTTCCAGCTGGACTCTTCACCCAGGGGCCACCTCTCTACATCGTCTGCAAAGTGGACAGTGTGTCCCCATTCCCCTTAGCAGGGCTGTGTGGTCCCTGCTGGGCATAAAAAAAGAAGCTTCCTACAAGTAAGTAGGTAGTGACAACCATGGCACCACAGAAACAATGCAGGTAGGGAGGGTTTGACTCAGGCCCCATGGCAGGAACTGAGCGGAAAAGCCATCTAGGGATCTGCATTGGCCATGGGGACTTTGGTGGTGCTGGGGGATGCCCTGAATTCTCCTAGGTTCTGGTTGCTCATCTTGTTTCTAGTGAAGTGGCTAAAGGTGGAGCATTTCCTGACTGAAAAGTAGCTGTTTTCTAGGCATTATAGAGAAACCACAGTTTGCGGATTAGCATAGCATCCAAGCATCTGTGTCTATGCTCACAGCTTAGCTTGACCTAATAAGTGGTACTGCTTAAATGCCTGTACATCAAATAGCTTGTGCTTTGTTAGTATGACTAAAAAGGGTATCGCTGGGAAAGCTGTCAATCCATGAAGGGAAACAACCTGAACAGACTAAAGTCCAAAATGACAACTCCAAAGAAATTAGACTATTTTCTTCTCACCCACTTGTGCCCCTTTCCCAAAGCCCAGGGAACAAACTGTGGAAGAGGAGGCATGATAGATTGTAAGGGCTGGGGAGAGATAGGGGTGAATAATGAGACTACAGGAATATAGTCTGGACTCTTGATTGATCAACATGCCTGTGCATACAAGCTTCTCCAACTGGTCTATGGGAACTTTGGTGTGTTCAAAATTTGGACATAGATACTTGCAAAATGCACCAATTACCTAATTGTATGACATACTGAGTAACATCAATGTTATCTGCAAATAACTGTGTCATTATATTGTAGAATCCCTTAAAAATAAATAAATAAAAAAAGAATACAACCCACATCTATACATTTCTTTGAACACAGAATCTCATAGCACCATACTTTTTCACAGAACTCTTAATTGCAAACATCAAAACTGAAGAACATACATCAAAAGGAAAACTTTTAAAGTAGAAGATATTTATGAAAAGGTAAGAAGATGAAAGGAGAGTGTGGGACTGAAACTTCGTGTGTGGCTTGAAGTGAGAAATTGTAAGGCCTATACTGGGAGATCTACAGTGATCTGATATCTCTGTGGGTTTCCAGAGTTATCTGTAGCTGGAAGATTTGGGATATTAAAATGATTCTTTCTTCGCCCTATCTATGCAAAGTTCCAGGACCCTTATCTTGAGGCACTGAGCAAAAGGTCACACATCTAGTAACCTGTTGCACAAACTGGGGCTCTGTAGCCCCCCATTAGAAACAAGTTGTCTCACCCCCTTCTACCTGCTCCCCACTTCCTTGCCCAGAGCATATTAGACTTAAATATATAGACCTCACTGACAGAAAATAAATGGAGTTCCTATCCTCCCCAGGCTCTCCTAGTGTGTGTGAGTTCTTTCTGTTCTATGGGTGTTCTCCAGCGGATTTTCCTCCCCCCTTCTTATGGGAGCAGAGCTTAGAGACTGACAGCATATAGGCAGGAGGTAAGTCCTGGAGCTGATCCAAAAAAGGAAGGACAGCATTTGGAATGTGGCCATGTGTATCTCAAAGACACTGACCTGACAACTGGCGCCCAGAATTGCGGCTCCACTTTCCACCAAAGGAAGAAGGTAACAAAGTACTTCTTGGGCTCTCTCTTAGTCCCTGATTTCCTCCAACCCAAGGGGAATCTCAGAGGGTTTTACCATAGAGACAAGGAGATACACCCTGTAACCAGGGTAGTCAATGACCAGCTAAGGTATATCTCCATGGAATTTAACTATTTTCCCATGAGAGATTAATATTTGAATCTGCTTTAATTTTCTGTCCTATATCTCTGTGTAATTCTCTCTTCTCTTGATATTAGTCTTTTGACCTTACTCTTTCCCTAACCACTAGCATTTCCTATCCCTATTTATCAGGGGTAACAAACAGACATGTCAAAAAGACCCACAGGCTGAGAAAATAAAAATGCTCCTTAAGAGTCGAGGAGTTAAAATCTCCACGCAGGAAGCTGCCTCCTTTGAAGTGAGACTCTTAATATTGTCCCGGTGGTTGTCCCCTGCAGACTTATGGAATTCAGAATCCTGGACACCTGGATGCATATGGCACAGAATTCCAGACAGCAAGAAAATGCTCCTGACATCTCTAACGTTCTTACAACTACCAGCTGAAGTGAGACAATGTTTAGGGCCCTCTCACCAAACTACACCAGGAAAGGAAAAAAACAAAATTATATCACAGATTCCCTGCTCCCAAGAACCTACTAAAACTCCCCTTGAGGACCCCAAGAAAATTTTCTCCGAAAGCCCCCAAGCTTCACACCCAGTAAAAAATAGAACAGGATAAAAAATAATCACCAAGTGGCTAGCATTAACTTTTCTCCGAATTATCAGCCACTCCCAGTCAAGGGGCCAGAAACACCTTCACCCTCAACCTCTTCTCTCTCTGCTACAGAAAAACGGTGACTGAATGCACCAGTCTTTCCCAGAGAGCCTCCTGAATGCCCCCCACACGTTCTCTGCCCGTGGTGTAAAAAGGATATCATTTGAGGAAAGATTGCCACTCAAAATATGATAAAGATGGGAAAAAATTACCAACTTTAAACTAATAGATGGGCAACCCCTAGACCAGGGAAAATAGGGGGAAAAAGAGCCAGTGCACACCCTCTGGACAGCACCTATTTCAGAAGGCTCACATCCTGCACTGACAATTAAAATTGGGGTCAGGTCTTTTAAATGTTTGATAGATACAGGGACAGGTAGAACCACTTTAAAGAGCAGGAAATACCCCCTGACTGGCCCTTGCTCCCAGGACCTAAACTTCTAGGAATAGGAGGGCATTCACAGTCTTATGTAACTAAAAATGTTTACATCTGGAAAGACCGTGATGGAAACATGGGTCAGATTCACCCATTAAGAGCACGCACTAATATCAATCTGCTAGGGCGAGATATTTTAGAGGCTTTAGATGTGCTTGTTGCCACTCTGAATGAGAACAACCATGCGCAGATAGATGATTTAACTGGGTGTGGGGAGGTCAATTCCTCCATCATCTTAGCAAAAAGTACCCCAAATCCTGAGGGTCACTGCAGAGTATTCTCTTCCTCGTCTGGCCTAGAAGTCAGATGATCCAGTCTGGATTGAGCAGTGGCCCTTACCAGGAGAGAAATTACAAGCTCTCCAAGACGTATTCAAGGAACAATTTGGAACACCCCTGTGTTTGTCATAAAAAAGGCAACAGCAGGTTGGTGTCTTCTACAAGATCTGCAAGCCATTAACAAAGCTTTGCATATGTGGGGATATCTGCAGAGGGCTCTCCCTCTTGCCTCTGCTATTCCAGCTAACAACCCCTCTGCTAGCTTGTATATAAAAGAGTGTTTTTTTTTCTTTTTAATCCCTCTCCATGCTGAGGATTGCAAATGGTTCACTATCTCAGTTCCTGCAATTAACATCTCAGGTCCAGCAACTCATTATGAGTGGACTGTACTGCCACAAGGCATGGCCAACAGCCCAATGCTCTGCCAAGAGGTTGTAGCAGTGGCTCTTAAACCCCATATGGGAAAAGGTCTGCAGGCCTTCCATTATATGGACGACATTTAAGTTTGGGACAAACTATCAACTGACGCAGCAACTTTAAAGGAGAGGGTTGTACCTTCTTTAGAAGATTTTGGTTTTAAAATAGCCCATGTTAAGGTCCAAGTGATTCCCCCAATTCATTTCTGAAATTTCTCTCACTGCAGTGAGACCTCTCAAACCTATACTCTCCCTTCCTCCCAAGCTCACGCTAACATCCCTTCAGTCCCTAGGAAATCGTAACTGGACTCCAACCCCCAACACAATGCTACAGCCTCTATTTGACCTTCTACCAGGTGCCTGGGACCCAGCTACCAGACCAAAGCTCACAGCAGAAGCCTCAGTAGCTCTGACTGAAGTCAACTGAGCTCTCTGGAGCATGGCTTTAGCACAATTCACACCATCCCTTCCTGTGCAGTTACTTATTTTTAACACTACCCCCATGCTCGGGACCATTTACCAATACAGGGGAGTACTAGAGAGGCTGCACACGCCCAAAGGGGGAACTCCCCGACTGTTAACTGGAATGGATTCTTTAGGTGCTATGATAAGAAATGGGAGGGAATGTTCCCTGCAAACACCGGGGAAGGAGCATGATGTCATAGTGACACTCTTTTCCCTCCTGAATATCCAGTGGCTGATGCAAAATCATATTCATATAGCTGTAAGCCCCATGGGGTTTTCGGAACATATAGAAAATCACAACACTAACGACAGGTGGGTCTCCACTCTCCCATTGCTAAACTGGCTTCCTCCCCGGCTTTTCCAAGATGTGCCTATAAGGCAAGCCACATCTGTTTTCACAGATGGAGGGAAGCAAGGGGCTGCAGCCATCATTTATGACAACCTAGATAAAGCCCCTCAGATCCTGTTTCACTCGCTCCCTGACCATTCTTCACAGTACATAGAATTCTCTGCTATTTATCTAGCTCTTCAAGGAAACCAACAGGCCTCTTAATTTCTTTTCAGACAGTATCAATGTGATCAATCTGCTGCCCTGGCTATCCAGATCTTTCATCTGATTAGACAAAAGTCCCCTCTCCCACCTTCTCATTACTGTTTAGTCTCCCTTATAGAATAGGATCCACACCCTCTTCATACAGCACATTCGTGCCCACATTCTCCTGCCAGGACCTCTCTCTGAAGGCAACTCTTTTGCAGATGGAGTCTCCTCTACAGGGTCTATGTCCTGTCCCTCTCTGAAGCAGAAAAATTCCATTCCATCACCCACGTTTACCTAAAAGTCCTCCAATCTCTCCTTCCTAAAATTCCTTCCACCCAACTTTAGCAAATCATTAGAACCTGCTCCTCCTGTTCTACTCTAGTTAAAACACCTGCACTACAGGTTTGGGGAATTAACCCCAGGGGACTGGAAGCCAATGCACTCTGGCAAACCGACATTACATATGTAGCTTCTTTTGGGAGACAGAAATATGTCTTTGTCACTGTAGACCCTTTTTCTAAACTCACTCGGGCAACTTCCCATACAGGACAGAAAGCCAATGACCACACTGCCCACCTACTTTCTACCTTTGATAGCATGGGCATCCCCAAACAGTTTAAAATGGACAATGCACCAGCATTTGCTAGCTCTCACTTTAAATCATGTTGTCACTTATGGAATATTGCACATCATACAAGTATGCCTCATAACCCATAGGGACAAGGCATCATAGAACGGACTCTTCAGGTCCTAAAAAATCAGTTATTAAAACAAAAGGTGCGGAAATACCCTCCTAAAATCCAACTGGAAATTTCATTGACATCTCTAAACCTCTTTAACATTTATGAAGATTCAGTGTCCAACCATAGTCACACATTGGCAGAACCACAGCCCTGTTCCTTAAATACTTGTCAAATTGAAAGACCCATTAGACAATCAATGGAAAGGACCCAATCCACTGTTAACAACTGGGAGGGGCTTTGCTTGCATCTTCCCACAGGATTGTCCAAGACCCATTTGGATTCATGCCAGAAATGACATATTTATCACCACTTACCAAAAATATGGCACTCCTGTCGCTCTGGAAGAAACTTGAACAAATCCTCACTTCTACAAACTCCATGTGTCACCCCTCTGCATCCTTGTCTGCTATCTCTTTAGCTGCTCTCATAATAGTTCAAGGTAACTGTCTTTCCTCCATTGTCTCTTCTTGGCCCCCTTGGTGAATATGAGGTGGCTGAAATTGTATATGTTCAGGTTTGGACCTTCAGTTTTGTTCCATTGCTTAACTTGTCTGTTTTTGTGCCAGTACCATGCTGTTTTTATGACTATAGCCTTGTAGTATAGTTTGAATTCTGGTATAGAGACACCCCCCCCTCACCCTTGTATTGCTATTTTCACTCAGGGATGCTTTGGTTGTTCGGGGTCTCTTGTTTTTCCAAATGAAATTAAGGATTTTTTCCAAGCCTATGAAGAAATTCTTGGGGATTTTGATTGGGATTGCATTAGATCTGTACAAGAGTTTGGGTGGAATGGACAATTTTACTGTACTTTTTTCCCAATCCATGAGGATGAGAGATTTTTCCATCATTTGATTTCTTCTTCAATTTCCTTTTTCAGGGGTTTATAATTTTTGTTGTAGAGATCCTTGGTGTCTTTGTTTAAGTTTGCTCCTAGGTATTTTTATTGTTTTTGAGGCTATTGTGAGTGGGAAGGTCTCCTTGTAGGCCTTCATGGAGCAAAGCATTCCCAGTGTTAAAGGAAAATGAATGCAAAGCAAGAATACTTTGCCCAGCAAAAATATCGACTATACTTGAAGGAGAGAGAAAAATCTTCCATGACATAAACAAGATGATGGTATACATGTCTGGAAAACCAACTCTGCATAAAATACTTGAAGCAATTCAAAGGGCAGAAGAGAGGAGCAACAATCCTCAAACACTTCGGAAAAGAAACTAATAAAAACATAACCATAGGAGCAAAATCAGAGGCTAGAAGTCCAAATGGATAATAAAGTGAAAGGAAACAATATCCATCTTTCAATTATAACCTTAAATATTAATGGGCTAAACTCCCCAATCAGAAGGCATAGACTGGGAGAATGGATTAGGAAACAAAACCAATCTATATGCTGTCTACAAAATACCCACCTCAATTTCAAGGATAGGCACCAACTTAAGTGAAGGGATGGAAGAAAGTATTCCAAGCAAATGGTACCAAAAAGAAAGTGGGTGTGTCTATTCTAATAGACAAAATAGACTTCAAAGCAAAAGAAATCAAAAGAGACAAAGAGGACCATTATA
Organism: Rhizomys pruinosus; assembly: GCA_009823505.1. Taxonomy (NCBI): domain Eukaryota; kingdom Metazoa; phylum Chordata; class Mammalia; order Rodentia; family Spalacidae; genus Rhizomys; species Rhizomys pruinosus. The sequence continues at coordinate 274,786 of VZQC01000977.1, read as the reverse complement.
TCTTTATTTTTAAATTTTTTTAATTTTTTAAAAACTTTCATTTATTTCTGTATGTCTATGAATTCACTGTCTGCATGCAAGTTTGTGCACCCGTGTCATGCAATGCTGTGGAGCTCAGAAGAGGGCGTCGGATTCCCCTGGAATGGGAGTTCTCCTGGAATTGGAATTTCAGACGGTTCTCACAATTGATGATGAAGGTCTCACAATTATTGAATATATATGCACCAAACACCGGTGCAACAAACTTTATAAAGAAAATTCCTCAGGATCACAAGGCACAGATTAAACCCAGCACACTAATAGTAGGGGACTTCAATACCCCATTAAATCCCCTAGACAGATCAACAGGACAAAGGATAAACAGGGAGACATCTGAACTAAATGACACAATACACCAAATGGATCTCACAGACATCTATCGAATATTTCACCCAAACACCAGAGAATGCACTTTCTACTCAGCATCTCACAGAACATTCTCCGAAATAGACCATATTCTAGGACACAGGGAAAAAAATCAACAAATATAAAATGATTGAAATAATCTCATGTATTCTATCAGACCACAGTGCAATAAAACTCTATATGAACACCAGGATAATCCCTACAACCTACAAGAACACATGGAGACTAAACAACACTCTCCTGAATAATTAATGGATCAAGGAAGAAATAAAGAAAGAAATAAAAACATTCCTGGAACTGAATGACAATTATAAAACAACACAGCAAAATTTATGGGACACTTTAAAAGCAGTCCTCAGAGGGAAGTTTATAGCTCTAAGTGCCTACATTATAAAAACAGAAAGAGCACAAGTGAATGATCTAACACTGGAGCTAAAAAATACTTGAGAGACAACAACAAATGAACCCTAAACGGAGCAGACAAGAAGAAATAAGAAAAATCAGAGCATAGATCAATGAAATAGTAACAAAGAAAACCATACAAAAAAAAAAAAATCAATGAATCCAAAAGTTGGTTCTTCGAGAGAATAAACAAGATAGACAGACCTCTAGCCCAGTTAACCAAAAGACAGAGGGAATAACTCCAAATCAATAGAATCTGTGATGAAAGGGGAAATATCACAACAGACAATGAAAAGATCCAGACAATCATATGGAAATACTTTGAAAACTTATACTCTACTAAGTTTGAAAATGTAGAAGAAATGGATGAATATCTGAAATCCTGGGAATCACCAAAACCCAACCAAGAAGAGATCGACAGCCTAAATAGACTAATAATACAGGAAGAAATTAAAGATGTAATAAGTAGCATTCCAACCAAAAAATGCCCAGGCCCAGATGGTTTCACAGCAGAAATCTATAAAATATTTCAAAAAGACGTACAACCATTACTACTCAAGTTGTTTAGAAGGATAGAAACGGAGGGAGTTCTTCCGGATTCCTTCTATGAGGCCAGCATCATGCTATTACCAAATCCAGGTAAAGATACAACCAAAAAGGAGAACTATAGTCCCATCTCCCTAAAGAACGCAGATGCCAAAATTCTAAACAGGATACTTGCAAATCGCATAAAGACTCACCTTCAAGTTACCTTCTGAATATTCCACTCAAGACCAGAGAATATACTTTCTATGTATCACCCCATGGAACATTCTCTAAAATTGACTACATACTGGGACATAAAACAAACAAACAAACAAAACAACAACAAAAAAATCAACAACTATAAATGGATCAAAATAATCCCATGTATTCTATGAGAACACAGTTCAATAACACTTAATATCGACATGAGTAAAAGCTCTACTGTCTACAGGAGCACAAGGAGCATAAAACAAATACTGTAAATAGTGAGTGGGTCAAGGAAGAAATAAAAATATACCTGGAACTAAATAAAAAAAGACAATACCACAGGAAAAATCCTATGGGATACTTTAAAAGCAGACATAGGAGGGACATTTTTAGCATTAAGTCTCCTTCCCCCCAACAAAACAAAACAAAACAAAACAACAACAACAAAAAGAAAGTGCACAAATAAATGATACAACACTACATCTGAAAGGACTTGAGAGGCAAAAACAACTAAATTCTAAACTGAAAATAGAAGAGGAAATAAAAAAAATTAGAGCAGACATCAATGAAATAGAAGCAAGGAAAACTATAAAAAGAAACAATGAATTCAAAATCTGGTTCTTATAAAGGATACACAATATAGATTGACCTCTATCCCAGTTAGCCAAAACACAGAAAGAGCTGCTGCAATTTGATAGAATACAAGATGACTTGGGATACATCACAACAGGGAATAAAAATGTTCAGACAATAAAATGAGAACATTTTAAAAACTTATATAGAGAAATGGATGAAAATTTGAAATCTGGGAATTCCCCAAGCTTACTCAAGAAGATAATGACAGATTAAACAGAACATAACATATGTGGAAATCAAATAGTAAATCAAAATTGCCTAACTAAAAAAAGCCAAGGCCCAGAAGGATTTATGGTAGAGTTCTATAAAAACTATAAAGAGGACATACAACCACCATTGCTCAAATTATTCAAAAGAATCGGAACAGAGGGAAATCTCTCTTTTTTTTTTTCTATGAAGCCAGTATCACTCTAATACCCAAACCAGTCAAAGACAAAATTAAAAAAGAAAAGGATAATTATATTTCATTAATGAATATAGATTAAAAAATTCTCAAAAAAATATTTGCAAACTGCATACTGGCAGATGGCAAAAAATATCATTCACCATGACCAAGACAGATTAATAGCAGAGATGCAGGGATGATTGAAAACATGAAAAACAATAAGCATCATAAGGCACATAAATGAACTGAAATACGAAAAAAAATGGTTATTTCAATTGATGCAGAAAAAAAAAACATTGACAGAAATCAGCATGAGTTCATGTTTCAAGTCCTATAGTGAAATATACTGTTGGGAATATCCTTCAACATAATCAATGCCATATACAGGAAATCCACAGCCAACATCATGCTAAGTGGGGAACAATTAGAAATATTCTCCTTAAAACATGGCACCCGGCTGCCCACTATCTGCACTCCTTTTCAATATAGTGCTTGCAAAACTTGCTTCAGAAACAGGACAAGAAAAAAAAAATTAAAGGAGTATTAATTGGAAAAGAGGAAGTCAAAATATTCCTTTTGGCAGAAGATATGATAGTGTACCTAAGGGATGCAAAAAATTACACCACGAAATTCCTAGAAACAATCAAGAGTTTTGGTAAATTAGATGAATACTAAATTAACCTAGAAAAATTAGAAGTTGTACTTTATACCAACAACAAACAAACAGGGAAGGAATACAAAGAGACCATCTCATTCACAATATCCTCAAAAAACCATACCTTTGAACAAATCTAACCAAAGATAGCAAAGATCTCTACAATGAAAAAATTACATCCCTGAAAAAGTAAATCAAATTAGATACCAGAAGATGGAAAGACCTCCAATGTTCATGGATTGGAAAATTTAATATAGAAAAAAATGTCCATTAGCCATTCATGGCAACACATGCTTTTAATCCTTGCACTTGGGAGGCAGAGGCAGGTGGATCTTTGTGAGTCCCAGGGTATCCTGGTGTACAGAATGATTTCCAGGGCAGGTGGGGCTACAGGAAGACCCTGTCTTGAAAAGACCAAAAAAAATGTTCTTTCTACCCAAACTAATATACAGATTCAATGCAATCTCAATGAAACTTCACATGAGTTTCTTCTCAGACTTAGGAAAAAATCTTTAAATTCATATGGAAAAACAAAAGACCCCGAATGGCCAAAGCAACCTTAAGCAAAGAAGCAGCACAGGGGAGATAACTCTACCTGACTCCAAACTATATTACAAGGCTATTGTAATAAAAACAACATGGTCCAGGCACAAAAAGAGATAAGTAGATCAATGGAACAAAATCGAAGATTCAAACCTGAGCACATGAAATTTCAGCCTCCTCATATTTGATAAGGGGGCATAAAGACCCAATGGAGGAAAAACATGTTCAGCAAAAGGCGCTGGGAAAACTGGATTGCCACTTGCAGGCAGATGACACTGAAGCCCTACAATTCACCATGCACACAAATTGACTTCAAATGTATGAGAGGTCTCAATGAAACTGTGAAAATCATAGAAGTAAATGTTGGCAGTAAACTACAGCACATAGGCCTAGGAAAAGACTGTCTAAATCACACAGGTACCATGTTGGAAACAAGGTCAACAATAAGCAAGTGGGAGCTCATTAAATTCAAAATCTTCTGTACAGCAAAAGAAAAATTAATCAATGAACTGAAGAGAAAACCCACAGAGTGAGAGGGAATCTTCACCAGTGATATATAAGATAGAGTATTAACATCCAGAATATATAAATTATTGAAAATCCAAAGGATAAGGGGAAAAATGACACTATCAAAGGATGAAGTAAAGAGTGACTAGAGAATTCCCCAAATGAAGAACTGAAATTGGCAAATTAAAACCAGGTTAAGATTTTAACTTTCCCCATTAAGAATGGTCAAGATGAGGAAAACAAATGACACCAAATGCTGGAGAGGTTGTAGAGAAAAGGGAACACTCATCCACTGCTGGTGGGAATGCAAACTTCTGCATCCCCTATGGAAAGCAGTGTGGAGAACTCTTAAAAGACTAAAAGCGAGCCTGCCACTTGACCCAGTCCTATCACTCCTGGGTATATCCTCACAAGATTCATCCTACCGCAAAGACACATGCACATCTAGGTTTGGTGCAGCTCTCTTCATAAGAGTCAAAACCTGGGAGCAACCTAAATGTCCCTTAACCAAAAAGTGGATACAAAAATGTGGTACATGTACACTATGGAATTCTATGCCTTAGTAATGAAAGATGACATCATGAACTCTGCAGGCAAGTGGATGGAACTAGAAGAAATTATGCTAAGTGAGGTAACATAGTCTCAGAAAAACAAATGACATATGGTGTCGCTCATTTATGGATGTTAGCACAAAATCCCTAGTTGCAAGGCAAACTGACCATCATCTTTGATATATTTATTTATTTATTTATTTATTTATTTTTAATTAATTTTATTTATTTCTGTATGTGTATGAATGTACTGTCTGCATGCAAGTTTGTGCACCCGTGTCGTGCAATGCCGCGGAGGTCAGAAGAGGGTCTCGGATTCCCCTGGAACTGGAGTTCTCCTGGAACTGGAGTTTCAGACGGTTCTCGGCCGCCTATTTATTTTTATATGAAAGCAGTAGTGTGGTTAAAAGGTGAATCCATTAATGGGCTTGAGAATTAACCTACCACTTATATTCATATTTTGTAATATTGGTATATGGTTGGAGTATATGTATGCATATTTTGAAATAATATACAATTAAACATGGGAAGTGTGGCAAAAAAGACTGATAGAAAGATGCAAGACACGTATGGCTGAATTTAGGAACCAGTGTGCAGTGGGTGACATGGAAAGTTGAATGTGTCTAAATTGAACTGAGTACTGACTTATTAAATTCTCAAAACATGAACAAAAAATAGTTTCTTTTTAAAAACATCCAATAAAACAAGACAGTTGGCTTTCCTGGGTGAAGGCATGTGGCTATATTCCTTGGCTTAAAGTTTAACATGACTAGCACACAATTCTGAGACATTTCCATGCAACTTAGGCAAGGACAGCTTCTCTAGTCCTACCTGACAATGATTTGTACTAGATTAAATCAATTGTGATACCAACATTAAGTTTCTCCTTCTGTCTTTTACGTTACTTCAATTTAAAATCCCACTGCTGAAACAGAAGGGCCAACTCCTCTGAAAATTCTATGTTAATCTTCTCTCTGTAAAACATAAAAAGAATGATGTCATTTTTTCTAGCAGCAGGAAAAGAACATGCCAACCAAAACTGAATAGCCATGCTATTATAGTACCAAAAGCAAAATTTAGCTGCATAAATATTCTGATGAGAAACAAATGTATATCTGTCTTTATTCTAGAATTACTTTTTCATAGCAAACTAACTGGTTAGTCCCTTCTCATGTAGTGTCTCTTGAAAACTTGAAAAGTTTGATCATACAAAAAAATTTCTAAGAGAAAATTATTCCATCTCCATCCACTTTGTTTCTCATGTCTCTGGGAATAGATATTTCTTTCATTTATTTATTTTATTTTTAATTTATTTATTTATTTTTTTATTTATTTATTTTTATTTATTTATTTTTTCTGTATGTGTATGAATGTACTGTCTGCATGCAGGTCTGTGCACCCGTGTCGTGCAATGCTGCGGAGCTGAAAGGCGTCGGATTCCCCTGGAACTGGAGTTCTCCTGGAATTGGAGTTTCAGATGGTTCTCGGCTGCCATGTGGGTGCTGGGGATCGAAGCCGGGTCCTCTGTAAGAGCGGTCGGCGCTCTTAACCGCTAGGCCATCTCTCCAGCCCGGGAATAAATATTTCTAAACTAAAATGTTTCACTATGTGCTACACTCCCTGTATTGGCAAAGACATTTGTTCAAAGCAATGGTAAGTGTTTTTACATACAACTTGACCTTTTTATTACACCACAAGGCACATTAGAAAGCTATTAGTTTCTATTATGAGTGAATTATTTTAAACTAGTTTTTGTTCCAGACAGAATATAGGTACATTTAAAAAAATAATAAGCCCAGGACTGTAGGGAATGGTCATTGGTTAAGAAATGGTGGCCTTTATCTTGTCTCTGAAATTGACTTCTACAAACCATATGCCTGGTAAAATAATCCATTATTCACTTTCAGGGGAAACATCATGCTGTCCTGGGCTGCCTTGTGCAGGCGTGCAACTAAGTTTCCAGATGACATAAAAAAAGTGATAATCTTTTCTTATTTTATTTTAGAAGCAACCAATCACAATGCAATTCTATGCATCATATCTTTTTTTTAATTTATCTTTTTTTATTTTCTGTATGTGTATGAATGTATTGTCTGTATGCAGGTTTGTGCACCCGTGTCATGCAATGCCGTGGAGGTCAGAAGAGGGTGTCAGATTCCCCTGGAACTGGAGCTCTCCTGGAATTGGAGTTTCAGACGGTTCTCGGCCGCCATGTGGTTGGCCCCAAATGGGGATTGAACCCGGGTCCTCTTTAAGAGCGGTCGTCCATCTCTCCAACTCCCTATGCATCATATCTTAATCCTATTAACACAGAAGTTTCCATACCTTAGGAAAACCCCAGGTGCAGTTTTCAACTACAGATTCCAGGACATAGAAAATAGTACATTTCATAATATAGAGCAAAATATGTTAAGGACTGATAAGATAAACATTATATTTGTCCTATGGAATAGAATACCTTTGAAACAGATGCACAGATAACTTAAAAAGTTGAGCTGACATACAAGGACATCCAAATGCTGATAATTAAAGAAACCACTATGGGGTGTGCCTTTAATTGGAGCTCTGGAGACAGAGGCATATGTATGTGTGTGTTATACACTTCAACTTGTTGTACCTACTGAACTGTAGGCCAGGTGGGGCTACAAAGACTCTCGCTCTAAAACAAATAATGCAAGCAAACAAACATTCAGAATAGATACAAACATAGCTTATATAAAGTAAACAGACTCACATTTTATCTTGTCCTTCTTACAAAATTTGATTTATTTGCTCTTCACTGAATTTGATGGACTCAGAAATCACTTCCAGTCTGTGTGTTTTAGTAGGAATATTCCTGTCAATGTTAGCAATATTAGAAATAAATTTTGACAAAAAAATGTCCACATACTTTCAAGATACTGGAAATAGAGATATTTGGTAAGGTAGATTACAGACATTGGCTACATTACAAAACTTTCAAACTAAATTTCATTTTCATTTTGTTCTTAAATTTATTATTTATTTATTTATTTATTTATTTATTTATTTATTTATTTATTTATTTATTAATGTACTGTGTGCATGCAGGTTTGAGTACCCGTGTGTCCTGCATTGCCGCTGCAAGAGCAGTCAGTGCCCCCTACCACTAGAACACCTCTCTAGACCCAAAAGTAAATTTCAATTTTAAGTTGGTACCAGGTTTACATTGTGGAGCAAACATATAAGTCTAGCACTGAGGAGATTGAGACAGGCAAATCCCAGTGAGTTTAAGGCTATCCTGATCTCCACAGGGGGAGCCTGTCCATCCAGGCTACATAACAAGGGCATAAACCAAAATCGACAGACAGACAGACAGACAGACAGACAGAAATAAAGTAGAAGGTATACCAAACGTTTTGCAACTGTAAAAGTATATTAATGTATTGTTTTATTTGATTTGTGTAAGTCAGGGTGAACTGTCCAGAATACCAGTGTGGACATCAGAGTGCAAATTTCTAAAGTAGTTTATCAGCTTCAGATGTGTGGAATCTCAGGATGAAACCAAAGTTCTAGTGCTTGAATGAAAAGGAATTTTGCCTTCTGACCATCACCCTGTAACTTGACATTGCATATTATATACCTTGAGTAGCAAGATTCCTCTCTGCATCATTCCCACTTTGATCTTCTGTGTTCACTGATGGTTAAGTGCTCCTGCTCTTCATCTTGTGGCTTTCTATATTCCTCAGAATGATTTTCTCCATTGGGAAGCATGTTCAATAGTGTCTGATTTAAAACACAAGAAGAAAAATCTGTCAAACCACCTGAAAACAAATCTTCACATAAATAATCCATTTGTTTAAATTTCAAAAAAGTAAAAAATGATATTCTTATATGAATAAAATATTAGCAGCTTTCAAAAAAGAAAAGTTTTTCCATTTATGATTTGCCAAAATAAAAAGGGAAGCAAATCATGGTACTTCAACCTTGACTACAAGTGCCTTTTCATCTCTCCACTGGATGATCATAATTTTTGTCACATTTCTGAAAGTTCTGGAGAAATGCAGATTTCTCTCTCAAAGTAAAATCTATATTGCTATCAAGCACATGTACACTCTCTTAAAAGAAAATTAAGTCATGGCTACAGGGAGACCTTGTCTCAAAAAGACAAAACAAATTATTTAGTGCAGGGGATGCACCTCAAAATAAATGAGGTTTACCTTCCAGCTTCTGCCCCCACTTTACCTTCAAAAAGAGTAAGAAACAAAAGCCCTTGTACTGGACTTCAAAGTAAAATCCTCCTCAGATTGTCACTTTTTCTCTTCCATTCCCTATATCCTTCTCCCTTCCTATTCCCCATCTCTGCATTGCCCTCTCTTCCATCTCTGCAAAATTCCAAAGATATTATGCCAACTTGTACAAATAGAGGCCAATTAAGAAGGATTCTAGGTTACTTTGTTCCTATTGGAAAATAAGCTTGCCAAAGAAAAGTGCAGATGTCTTCCCCAGGAAACAGCCTAATGGTCAGTCCCTGCCAAGATCACAGCCCCAAAGCTGTCTCTGAAAACTCCAGAACCCAGTCATCCAACCTTATCACTCACTCTCTGGTCCAAACTTCTAGCTCCTAATTCTCAGCTGACCATAGCTACTATCCAATCAACCCTTCATCTTTTGCCCATCTTGTGAGGCTCATTATTCCTGCTTCATAAAATAAAAATTTTATCAATAAAAAGAGGTATTTATTTTTCAGCTGCTATTATAAGATGTCAAAAAAGTTTACATAACAGAAATAATGTATTTACTAATTTGATAGGGATTCAGAAACTCTTTCTGCAAAATATCCTAGCCTTCTTTTAAGTATTAATAGCATATCTGCTTAAGGACTGACATACAAAATAATTCTACACGTACATCTCCCCTAAATAATATTTTTTCTATTTTTTTCTTACATATATGCAGAGCGTTATCAAATTAAACCCCAAGAGAAATGCTCAAAACCTACTATAAATTGGGAAAATGAGATTTAAGATAGTTATTATGAAGAGGGTTTACCAGCCAAGGAGTCTGTAGTCAAACTGCAGTTTCACTTTTTTCAATTTTTTAACAACAAAAACAACAACAACAACAACAACAGTAACAAGTAACTCAATATTTAAGAAAGAATGATAAATCACATCCATGCAATTTGGTTTAAATAGCCTCACAGTTAAACTCATTTTAAAGACCAAGCAAACCAGTCTTTTTTTTTTTAACATTTTTTATTGATGCTTTGTGCATTTCATACATCATTTTCCAATTCGGTTCAGGCATATTTCCCTTTTCCTTCCCCCCACCCCCACCCCATCCCAGATCATACATTCTGCCAAAACTATCCTGCATCTTTCTCTCAGTTTTTTTTTTTTTTTTAGTTTTTTAGCTATAAGTGATAATCCATGAGTTACACATTCCTTCATGCAAAACCTATCTGCAGGCTGTTGTGCCCAAACACCTACAGCCCCACCATCCAGTGGGGGGTGACAGGTTGTTTGTTCAATCAAGTTGATCAAATGAGTGTCCAGACTACATTGCTGTAGTTTCACCATTCACCCCAATCGCAGCCCTTACATTCTACCACGCCCCCTCTTCTGCAGATTGTTCCCTAGTCTTAGAAAAGGGGCATAGGTGGATGAGAAGCAAAAGAGTCCACTCTCTCTGGTGCTGTTTTCTTGGACTCTGGTCAATTCTGGCTGTTTCCTTTCACGGGCTGACAGTTTGTCCAGGAATATCCTTTCGATCCTACTAATGAAGCACGAGCAATTAGATATATAGGTATTTAAACAGCACTAATAGTTATGGTAGGTTACTTTGGTATAGACACATATATTTGGGTGATATGTTGATCCATGAATTACATTTTTTCCTGTTAAATATGACAGGGTCTTACTGTGGCTTATAACATCTCCTAACCTGTAGAGGATGTAAGATTGTGGCATCAGCCATGGGTTATTCCTCCAAGGAGAGAGTCAATAGCCAATTAGATTTGGGATATACAGGCATATGTCTGCCTCTGCTGCACAGTATTTCCAGGCAGGTGAGGTGTAGCTGGTGCTGACGGTGGAGTCTTGCTTGACTCAAGGAGTCCCGTATTTGCTTTATTGGTTTAGTGGCCTATGATAACACTCTCTGGAGTTCCAGAGGCCATCTGTACACTTGCATGTATGGTCTCAATACATCTTTCCCATGTTAATGTCAGGTCTTCGGCAGCAGGGCCTTATCGCCTCTCTTCTTGCAAGTATCCCAGTTTAGAGGCAAGGAGCCTTTACCTTTTGTGCTCGCTTTGGCAGCACATATACTAAAATTGGAATGATGCAGAGAAGATTAGCATGGCCCCTGCGCAAATCAGTCTTTACCTTTATAAATTACTGCAGACAGCATTAGAAACCTTGGATATGTGTTCACTAATCAAAATAGGGAAGAACATCTGATGGCGGTGGATGAAATTTGGAAATTAAAAATATAACGACTGGGGCTGGAGAGATGGCCTAGCGGTCAAGAGTGCCAAGTGGTCGTGCAGAGTACCCGGTACAATCCCCAGCACCCACATGGTGGCTGAGAACCGTGTTTAACTCCAGTTCCAGGGGAATCCAGCACCCTCTTCTGACCTCTGTGGCATTGCAATACATGGGTGCACAGACCTACATGCAGACAGTAAATTCATACACAAGAAAAATAAGTAAAATAAAAAAATATTACTATTATAGCAGATTAATCCTTTATAAATACAGAATGTGAAAATGCTGTATCCTTAAAGGATCAAAAACATTTGAGGTGATGTTTTTTGTAACCACATTATTAGGAGTTGGAATAAAAACTTATTGGCGCTTAGTAACAAGTCAGTAGTGTAACTGCTATCTCTTACAGAAAAGCCAATCACAAATATGTGCACACAAGACATAACACATGGCAAATTTATTGGTTCAATTCACGTCAGCTAATAGGAATTCTGTATTTTACTCACGAAATGCATTACAAAGACATCCTTGTCAAAAATAAATGTTAACAAAATTTCCAAAATTGGGAATAACAGTCCAATTTCCCCTTCTTAAAAACTGTCTCATAATTACAAAGTAGAAAAAGTCATGAATGCAAAAACTTCTGAAATGATGTCGAGATTAATTCACTGTATTTCATAAGACAAGTGTTGTACTTAACAGTACCTTCTTTGAAATACTGCTTTTCAGGCTTAATTTTGTTAATATCACTAAAACGGAGAGGTATTTAATGAAAATGAATTGAAGCAGACCACTCTTAGAATCATCCTTGTTGAAATCATTTTCTTCATCCAACAATGCCTGTTTGGAATACAATATTTAAAAACAATACAAAAAGTCCTAAAAAGCACAACTCTTTCTAGAGGCTGAATTCCCCAGAATGCAATTTCAGTGTTTGTCCTTAATATGGGGTGATGTCAGAGTTTCTATTTTTTGCTCTGTTTGAGACCCCTCAGGTATCATCTATTTCCAAGCTCTCTCTTTTGAGTCAATTTCACTGAATGCAATTACTTACCCATTTTGTTCTTCAGTAATTTCTTCATTTCCAGGGATAGTAGTTTCTACTTTTCTAGTTTTTGCTGCATTTCAGGAAGCTCAGTGAAAGCTTTACCTATTGATACTATGCTAGTAATAGTAAAGTCATGCATGCTGATTAGACTAAGCATGAAGTTTCAACCTAGTATCTTCTTTTTTAATTTATTTTTGTATGTGTATGAATGTACTGTCTGCATGTAGGTTTGTGCACCCGTGTCTTGCAATGCAGCAGAGGTCAGAAGAGGGTCTCAGATTCCGCTGGAACTGGAGTTCTCCTGGAATTGGAGTTACACATGGTTCTTAGCTGCCATGTGGGTGCTGGGGATCGAACCCGGGTCCTCTGCAAGAGCAGTCGGTGCTCTTCACCACTAGACTATATCTCCAGCCCCTAACCTAGTATCTTCTTAATTATGTTCTGCCCCTAATTGTTTACAAGAATCATACAAGCATGGTTCATTTGAGTGTCAACAATAAAACCATGCTTCAAGACATGGAGATTCCAGAGGTTCATTATGTCTTTCTTCCCTACATGAAACTTCTTCAATTTGTTGAGAGGAAAATATGTTTTTCATATGGAATATAACATTTATTTCTAAGCCAAAGACAGACTCAAAATCAGTAACTTTCAAAGGTAAATCTGGCCTTAAAAAAGTTAGTTATAAATATAAAAAGTACTCAGCAATAAACACAAAAAATGAAACTTGCCTTAGTGACTATTTACATTACAGGATAAAAAATTGTGCACACCAGTTTCACAGCAGAATTCTATAAAACATTTCAAAAAGACCTACAACCATTATTACTGAAACTGTTTAGAAGTATACAATCAGAGGAAAATTCCTTCTATGAAGCCAGCATCACTCTATTACCAACACCAGGCTAAGATCCAACTAAAAAGGAGAATTATAGACCAATCTCCCTCATGAATACAGATGCCAAAATTATAAACAGAATACTGGCAAATCGCATACAGACCCACATCGAGAAGATCATCCATCATGACCAAGTTGGATTCATACCAGAGATGCAGGGATGGTTCAACATACGAAAATCAATAAACATCATCAAACACATAAACGGAATCAAAGACAAAAACCACACCATCATCTCAATTGATGCTGAAAAAGCCTTTGACAAAATCCAGCATCCCTTCATGCTTAAAGTCCTAGAAGGAATTGGATTGGAGGGATCATTCCTCAATGTAATCAAAGCCATATACAGGAAACCCACAGCCAATATCATCCTAAATGGGGAAATGACGGAAACATTCCCTTTAAAGGTAGGAACTCGGCAAGGCTGCCCCCTATCACCACTCCTCTTCAATATAGTGCTTGAAACACTTGCTAGAGCAATAAGGCAAGAAAAGGATATTAAAGGAGTACTAATTGGAAAAGAGGAAGTCAAACTATCCCTATTTGCTGATGATATGATTGTTTACTTAAGAGATGCAAAAAACTCCACCAGAAAACTCCTAGAAACGATTAACAGCTTCAGCAAAGTGGCAGGATACAAAATTAACCTTAGAAAATCAATGGCCTTTCTTTACACCAAGAACAAGCAACTGGAGAAAGAATTCAAAGAGACCTTCCCACTCACAATAGCCTCAAAAACAATAAGATACCTAGGAACAAACCTAACCAAAGACACCAAAGACCTCTACAACAAAAATTTTAAACCCTTAAAGAAAGAAATTGAAGAAGACCTCAGAAGATGGAAAAACCTCCCATGCTCATGGATTGGGAAAATTAACATTGTAAAAATGTCCATTTTACCAAAACTCTTGTATAGATTTAATGCAATCCCAATCAAAATCCCCAAGAGTTTCTTCACAGGCTTGGAAACAAAAGTTCTTAAATTCATTTGGAGAAACAAAAGACCCCGAATAGCCAAATCAATCCTGAGTGAAAAGAGCTACACAGGAGGGATCTCTATACCAGATTTTAAACTATACTACAGGGCTATAGTCATAAAAACAGCCTGGTACTGGCACAAAAACAGACCTGTTGACCAATGGAACAAAACCGAAGATCCAAATCTGAGCACATACAATTTCAGCCATCTCATATTTGACAAGGGGGCCAAGAAACCACAATGGAGAAAAGACAGCATCTTCAGCAAGTGGTGTTGGCAAAACTGGATCACCACTTGTAGAAGAATGAAATTAAACCCCTACCTCTCACCCTGTACAAAAGTCAACTCCAGATGGATTAAAGACCTCAACGTGAAACCCCAAACTCTGAAGGTGATAGAAGAAAAAGTTGGCAGCAGACTACAAGACATAGGCGTAGGAAAAGACTTCCTAAATCAGACAGCAGCTGCACAAGAATTAAGGTCGACAATTGACAAATGGGACCTCATCAAACTCAAAAGCTTCTGTACATCAAAAGAAACAATCAAGGAAGTGAAGAGAAATCCCACAGAGTGGGAGGAAACCTTCACTGCAGATACATCTGACAAAGCATTGATTTCCAGAATATATAAACTACTCAAAAAACAAAGAAAAAAGAAAACAAATGACCCACTCAATAGATGGAGCAAAGAACTGAACAGAGACTTCACAAGTGAGGAATTAGAGATGTCTGAGAAACACCTCAAGAACTGTTCAACATCACTAATCATTAAGGAAATGCAAATGAAAACCACTTTAAGATATCATCTTACTCCAATAAGACTGGCTAGGATCAAGAAAACAAATGATACCAAGTGCTGGAGAGGTTGTGGGGAAAGGGGAACACTCATCCACTGCTGGTGGGAATGTAAACTCGTACAGCCACTATGGAAAGCAGTGTGGAGAACCCTTGGAAGACTTGGAATGAACTTGCCACCCGACCCAGCCATACCACTCCTGGGCATGTACCCTCAAGACTTACGCCACCACAGAGATACATGCACGGCCATGTTTATTTCAGCTCTCTTCACAATAGCAAGGAGCTGGAACCAACCTAAATGCCCCTCAACTGACGAGTGGATAGAGAAAATGTGGTACATCTACACAATGGAGTTCTATGCAGCAGTAAAGAAAGATGACATCACGAGTGTTGCAGGAAAATGGCTGGAGCTAGAGGACATCATGCAGAGTGACATAACACAGTCCCAGAAAAACAAACGATGAATGGTATCCCTCATCTGTGGATGCTAGTGCCAATTACCCAGTTGTAAGTATTTCTTGTGTAGGGCCCCCTGAGCTTTTGTACAAAGCAGTTGGGCATAATGCATATTGGAAACAACATCAACAAGAACAGAAAAGACTGCATCAAAGAACTGACTGAAACAGTGGAAAAAAAGACTGAGAGAAAGATGCAGGGCATGTATCACAGAATACATAATCTGTGTTGGGGTGAGGGTAAAGGAAAGGGTAATATGTTTAAATGGAACTGAAAATGATGTATGAAATACATAAAGCATCAATAAAAATATTTTATTAAAAAATTGTGCACACCAACATTGCTTAATTGAGAAAATATTCTTTGTAGTATGAAAAGGGTCAAGTTTTTAAACATAATATTCAAAGAAACTTTCTTACCTATATAAGTGTCTGTGAGTGTGTGTGTGTGTGTGTGTGTGTGTGTGTCTATTTCTTTTTGAGACAGGGTCTCCCTGTATCTCCCCCCTGGCCTGGAACTCAATATATTGATAGGTTGGCCTTGAACTCATAGAAATCTGCCTCTTTGTGCTGGCACTAAAGGCATTCCCCACTAGACCCAACACAAAATTCTTTAGTCATAAAATTCTGTAAGCACTGCTCATGAGGATAGAAAGAGTGATAATTACTGTAATGATTCACCCCTCCCTGGGCCATTATGAATCTTTTTTCTTTACTACCTACTTCCCTCTCCTGTGCATGGAGAGGGAAGAAGGTATCACTATGGAAGAACAGAAGATTGTGGCCAATACTGTGTTTTCTGCTAGTCTACATCTTCATATTCAAAACAGCAAATCTTGGCTCATAAGGATTATCCTGAGGATGTGCTGCATAGAAACCATCACAACACTCGTTGAAACATCTATTCTAGCAAATATTGAATGATATAAATAATTTAAGGTAAACCTGCTATGGCAATGTTTAAGATACCTTAGTAAACTATAAAGTTTACTGCAATTCATAGTATACCAAGGACAATGCAGGTCATCTCTTGTTAGGTTTGTTATCCTGTGAGATTGTTATAATGGACCTGGTAAAATATTCTTAATTCTTGATGGTTTTCATTTGAACATATTTTTCTATTCTTGTTTGCAGGTCTGTAGTCAATATTTCCTTAACAGCAGTGGTCTGTTCAGGTTTAATTGAACCAGGCTTGTTTTCTCGATGAAGACTCTCTGAATTTCTAGAGGCAAAAGGTTTGTTGGTCAGAGGTGTGGACTTAAGGCTGGTTTCTCCATCCAAGGGAGAGTGAACTGCAATGTACATCAATGAAAAAAAAATGCTTCAGAAGGATGCAGTCTCTTCCCACACAGAATTGTCTCCTATGTTGCTCCCTTCTGGCTTATTGAGCATTCTTCCACTTCCTGCTTCATTAATACTATCTAAAAGTGTCGTTTAAGTATACATCTGGTGGCCCTTTAAATGTTGCTTTCACTAGTTGTTCTTTTCCATGGACTAGGGCTCACAGATCTGGGAGAGCTGCAAATCTCATGACTGTCCCCAGGCATGAGTGTGATGTCTAGCAGGGAGGAAGAGAACGTTGGGAGTAAGACCTGGAGACAAAAAGGAAACTGACTCTTAGAGACCAGGAGTAATTCCAGAAGGTAGAAAAAAAACTCGCTTTAATGTTGTAAATCAGGGTACTTGATACAAAACCTTGGAGAGCCCAGGGCACACAGAATGAGTCAATGGGACAAGAAGGACTTCAGGCCATTTGCTCAAAATCAATGTTTTGCCCTAAGGCACCAGGGCAGGATTGACAGGATTGCAGGATATCAGCAGGGGTCCAGGCATGGAGGCTGCTTGCTTACTCTCTTAAATGCTTCTGCCAACAGAATGCCTACATAAAAGCTATAGGCACCTGTTTTTTATCAAACACTGACAAATGTGCAACAAATGACTTTTTTCCATCTTCATGATTTTTGGTTTCTTCTGGTGGAAGGTCTTCCTTGACATCAATATTAACATTGATTTCAACATTAAATACCCCATTAAATTCTCTTCTTCATGGACGAGTCACTCTAAACCACAATCATTAAGAATTCACCTTATGGCTTTTGATAGGATCAAATTCATTACTGGATACTGCAAGGGATGGGGACTTTTGTGGTTTTGTTTGATTGATATCAGGATTCCAATGCATCTGCTTTTTTCCTTTGGGAACTCACCTTATTGGAAAACTTACATACTTGCTTTTTGGGACAGATTTTTACAAGAAGGACCTAAAGGGTAACAGAATTGGGTCATTTGCTGAATTTTATGATGGCTTATTTTTCTGGAAGAAACCAGTAAATGTAAGCTGCAAAAGAGCAAAGAAGCTGGGCACTCTTGTAGAGGACCCGGGTTTGATCCTCAGCACCCACATGGTGGCCGAGAGCCATCTGTAACTCCAATTCCAGGAGAACTCCAGTTCCAGGGGAATCCGGGACCCTCTTCTGACCTCTGTGGCATTGCACGACACGGGTGCACAAACCTGCATGCAGACAGTACATTGATACACATACAGAAATTAATAAAATAAAAAAAAAAAAAAGAGCAGAGAAGCTATGACATTCTGACTCTCCTGTGGGGTCATTGTTTTTGAGTCATGCGTGACTGCCTTCCACATGCTTTCCTTCACTTATTGGCTCAGCTCCAGGACTTGCCTCCTGCCTGCAGACCGGCAGTCTCTAGGTTTGCTCCCACAAGAAGAGGGAGGGAAAACTTCTGGAGATCACCCATAGAACTGACGAACTCACACACACTCGGGGAGCCCAGGGAGGATAAGAACTCCGTTTCTTTTCTGTTAGTGTAGTCTATATATTTAAGTCTAATGTGCTCTGGGCAAGGAAGTGAGGAGCAGGCAGAAGGGAGGGGTGAGCTAACTTGGTTCCAATTGGGGGTGCTGCAGAGCACCTGTTTGTGCAACAGGTAACAGGAGGTGTGACCTTTTGCTCTATGCCTCAAAGGAAGGGTCCTGGAACTTTGCAGAGTTAGGGCGAAGGAAGAATCATTGTAATATCCCAAATCTTCCAGCTACAGATAACTCTGGAAGCCCACAGAGATATATAACTGGAGATCGCCTGGGACAGGCCTTACAAGTTCTCGCTTCAAGCCACACACAAAGTTATATTCCTACATCCCATCCTTTGTTTTTTAATCAAAGTGGAGCAGTACTGTCAATGTCCTCTAGGGAGGCCCATGGGACAGCCTGGAAATGGACTAGAACAGTCTTGGCCGCAACCTCAGTGAGTGTATTGAAACAGTTTTTTTATAAACCGGAGGACACAGGGTAGAATGGTCAGAAGAATTCCTAGGGTGAAAATGTGTCCCAGTAAGGGAAGTAACCAGGCAGTTAGGGGGTTGGAAAACCATGGGATAGAAACTTGTGGAGACTATCTATCACAGAGTTCTTTCCTGAGATTTTTTAAAGGTTTTAACATTTTGCTTGACAATACCAGAGTCATTTAGATAAAAACAATATTCCTCCCCAGGAACACGCAGATTCCCCAATTTTCTGCAGTTAACAAGTCCAGGGCTCACTGGTTCTCCATCACCACCTCGGCCAGAGAATTTGTCTGCCTCTGGAATGATTCAAGGCTGTTCAATTTGGACGCCTTTGCTACACCAACCTTAGTTTGGAAGTACGCTTCCATGCTGTAAACCTTCCCTAGGGCTCCGCCCACAGTACCCATCTCTGCCATGGAGAGAGAAAGGCTTAGGCTGACAAGAACCGGGATGAAAATCTCTCACTTTTGATGGTCTGGGTCCAGTCACAGCATCCAAGCAACTTCCTCCTCATAAAGGAAGAGCTGAGGGGTGATAATTTTGGGCAAACAAATTCCAGAACCAGTAGCATTTGCACAGAGGGATGCAGTGCCATCACATCAGAGAAAGAATGATTTGACACACAGGGTCCTGTTGAGAGGGACACTTCGGAGGCACCTGGGGTCTGGGGCTACTGCAGTTCTCACTAAACAAATAACTGTATTGAGTAGATCGAAGAAAGAAATGCTGTGAAACACTGGCTCTTTCTCCTCAGGGGCAGATTCTTATAAAGAGGTGTTAGAGGGAACGGCAGTGAAAAGAGGGCCTGTGAGGGATGCACAGAAAAAACACTGGGAGACATTAGGGTGAGTGGTGTAATTGAGGAACAGGCATTGCTGTAAGGATAGAGGTTTCCCTGTACTCCAGCTCTCGCTCCAGGGGTCCTGTATATTAATTATAAACTGCTTACTTTGGGGGGCTGGAGAGATTGCCTGGTGGTTAAGAGTGCAGACCACTCTTACCGAGGACCCGGGTTTGATCCCAGCACCCACATGGTGGATAAGAACCGTCTGAAAATCTAGTTTCAGGGGAATCCAGCACCCTCTTCTGACCTCCGTGGCATTGCCCAACATGGGTGCACAAATCTACATGCAGACAGTACACACATACACATACAAAAATAAATTTTAAAAAATTAAAAATAATAAATAAACTGGTTATTTTGGATTTGAAACAGGATGCTTGGGCTGTGAACACTCTCCAACCTGCAAGACCAGAATCTGCAACCACCATAAGTATCAGCTTCCTGAAAACACTGTCCTTTGTTAATCTGGGGGAAACAGATAAATGGTGCCTGAGAGGTAGTGGTAGAATTGGGAAACAGTAATTGTGATTTCCTTGTTCCTGCCTTTCAAAAGAAAATTGCTAGTTTCAATTACCTGATTTCTTCCTTCCCAATTTTCTCTAACAAAAATCACCAGACATGGGTCCAAGTCAGTCGTCCGTTCACTGGCTGGGCAGAGACAGAGTTACCTTGAACTATTATGAGAGCAGCTAAAGGGATAGCAGATAAGGATGCAGAGGGGTGACACATGCAGTTTGCAGAAGTGAGGATTTGTTCAAGTTTCTTCCAGAGCGACAGGAGTGCCATGTTTTTGGTAAGTGGTGATGAATATATCATTTCTGGCATGAATCCAAATGGGTCTTGGACAATCCTGTGGGAAGATGCAAGCAAAGCCCCTCCCAGTTGTTAACAATGGATTGGGTCCTTTCCATTGATTGTCTAAGGGGGCCTTTCAATTTGACAAGTATTTAAGGAACAGTGCTGGGGTTCTGCCAATGTGTGACTATGGTTGGACACTGAATCTTCATAAATGTTAAAGAGGTTTAGAGATGTCAATGAAATTTCCAGTTGGATTTTAGGAGGGTATTTCCGCACCTTTTGTTTTAATAACTGATTTTTTAGGACCTGAAGAGTCCGTTCTATGATGCCTTGTCCCTATGGGTTATGAGGCATACTTGTATGATGTGCAGTATTCCATAAGTGACAACATGATTTAAAGTGAGAGCTAGCAAATGCTGGTGCATTGTCCATTTTAAACTGTTTGGGGATGCCCATGCTATCAAAGGTAGAAAGTAGGTGGGCAGTGTGGTCATTGGCTTTCTGTCCTGTATGGGAAGTTGCCTGAGTGAATTTAAAAAAAGGGTCTACAGTGACAAAGACATATTTCTGTCTCCCAAAAGAAGCTACATATGTAATGTCGGTTTGCCAGAGTGCATTGGCTTCCAATCCCCTGGGGTTAATTCCCAAACCTGTAGTGCAGGTGTTTTAACTAGAGTAGAACAGGAGGAGCAGGTTCTAATGATTTGCTAAAGTTGGGTGGAAGGAATTTTAGGAAGGAGAGATTGGAGGTCTTTTAGGTAAACATGGGTGATGGAATGGAATTTTTCTGCTTCAGAGAGGGACAGGACATAGAGTCCTGTCCTCCTGTAGAGGAGACTCCATCTGCAAAAGAGTTGCCTCCTGGCAGGAGAATGTGGGCACGAATGTGCTGTATGAAGAGGGTGTGGATCCTATTCTATAAGAGAGATGAAACAGTAATGAGAAGGTGGGAGAGGGAACTTTTGTCTAATCAGATGAAAGATCTGGATAGCCAGGGCAGCAGATTGATCACATTGATACTGTCTGAAAAGAAATTAAGAGGCCTGTTGGTTTCTTTGAAGAGCTAGATAAATAGCAGAGAATTCTTTGTACTGTGAAGAATGGTCAGGGAGCGAGTGAAACAGGATCTGAGGGGCTTTATCTAGGTTGTCATAAATGATGGCTGCAGCCCCTTGCTTCCCTCTATCTATGAAAACAGGTGTGGCTTGCCTTACAGGCACATCTTGGAAAAGCCGGGGAGGAAGCCAGTTTAGCCATGGGAGAGTGGAGAACCACCTGTCGTTAGTGTTGTGATTTTCTATATGTTCCGAAAATCCCATGAGGCTTACAGCTATATGAACATGATTTTGCATCAGCCACTGGATATCCAGGAGGGAGAAGAGTGTCACTATGACATCAGGCTCCTTCCCCAGTGTTTGCAGGGAACATTCCCTCCCATTTCTTATCATAGCACCTAAAGAATCCATTCCAGTTAACAGTCGGGGAGTTCCCCCTTTGGGCATGTGCAGCCTCTCTAGTAATCCCCTGTATTGGTAAATGGCCCCGAACATGGGGGTAGTGTTAAAAATAAGTAACTGCACAGGAAGGGATGGTGTGAATCGTGCTAAAGCCATGCTCCAGAGAGCTCAGTTGACTTCAGCCAGAGCTACTGAGGCTTCTGCTGTGAGCTTTGGTCTGGTAGCTGGGTCCCAGGCACCTGGTAGAAGGTCAAAGAGAGGCTGTAGCATTGTGTTGGGGGTTGGAGGCCAGTTAAGATTTCCTAGGGACTGAAGGGATGCTAGCATGAGCTTGGGAGGGAGAGTATAGGTTTGAGAGGTCTCACTGCAGTGAGAGAAATTTCAGAAATGAATTGGGGGAATCACTTGGACCTTAACATGGGCTATTTTTTTTTATTTTTATTTATTTATTTATTTTTATGTGTATGAATGTATTGTCTGCATGCAGGTCTGCGCACCCGTGTCGTGCGATGCCGCGGAGGTCAGAAGACGGTCTCAGATTCCCCTGGAACTGGAGTTCTCCTGGAACCGGAGTCACAGACGGTTCTTAGCCGCCATGTGGGTGCTGGGGATCGAACCCGGGTCCTCTGCAAGAGCGGTCGTCGCTCTTAACCGCTAGGCCATCCCTCCAGCCCCAACATGGGCTATTTTAAAACCAAAATATTCTAAGAAAGGTACAACCCTCTCCTTTAAAGTTGCTGCGTCAGTTGATAGTTTGTCCCAAACTTAAATGTCGTCCATATAATGGAAGGCCTGCAGACCTTTTCCCATATGGGGTTTAAGAGCCACTGCTACAACCTCTTGGCAGAGCATTGGGCTGTTGGCCATGCCTTGTGGCAGTACAGTCCACTCATAATGAGTTGCTGGACCTGAGATGTTAATTGCAGGAACTGAGATAGTGAACCACTTGCAATCCTCAGCATGGAGAGGGATTAAAAAGAAAAAAAAACACTCTTTTATATACAAGCTAGCAGAGGGGTTGTTAGCTGGAATAGCAGAGGCAAGAGGGAGAGCCCTCTGCAGATATCCCCACATATGCAAAGCTTTGTTAATGGCTTGCAGATCTTGTAGAAGACACCAACCTGCTGTTGCCTTTTTTATGACAAACACAGGGGTGTTCCAAATTGTTCCTTGAATACGTCTTGGAGAGCTTGTAATTTCTCTCCTGGTAAGGGCCACTGCTCAATCCAGACTGGATCATCTGACTTCTAGGCCAGACGAGGAAGAGAATACTCTGCAGTGACCCTCAGGATTTGGGGTACTTTTTGCTAAGATGATGGAGGAATTGACCTCCCCACACCCAGTTAAATCATCTATCTGCGCATGGTTGTTCTCATTCAGAGTGGCAACAAGCACATCTAAAGCCTCTAAAATATCTCGCCCTAGCAGATTGATATTAGTGCGTGCTCTTAATGGGTGAATCTGACCCATGTTTCCATCACGGTCTTCCCAGATGTAAACATTTTTAGTTACATAAGACTGTGAATGCCCTCCTATTCCTAGAAGTTTAGGTCCTGGGAGCAAGGGCCAGTCAGGGGGTATTTCCTGCTCTTTAAAGTGGTTCTACCTGTCCCTGTATCTATCAAACATTTAAAAGACCTGACCCCAATTTTAATTGTCAGTGCAGGATGTGAGCCTTCTGAAATAGGTGCTGTCCAGAGGGTGTGCACTGGCTCTTTTTCCCCCTATTTTCCCTGGTCTAGGGGTTGCCCATCTATTAGTTTAAAGTTGGTAATTTTTTTCCCATCTATATCATACTTTGAGTGGCAATCTTTCCTCAAATGATATCCTTTTTACACCACAGGCAGAGAATGTGTGGGGGGCATTCAGGAGGCTCTCTGGGAAAGACTGGTGCATTCAGTCACCGTTTTTCTGTAGCAGAGAGAGAAGAGGTTGAGGGTGAAGGTGTTTCTGGCCCCTTGACTGGGAGTGGCTGATAATTTGGGGAAAGGTTAATGCTAGCCACTTGGTGATTATTTTTTATCCTGTTCTATTTTTTTACTGGATGTGAAGCTTGGGAGCTTTCAGAGAAAATTTTCTTGGGGTCCTCAAGGGGAGTTTTAGTAAATTCTTGGGAGGAGGGAATCTGTGATATAATTTTGTTTTTTTCCTTCCCTGGTGTAGTTTGGTGAGAAGGCCCTAAACATTGTCTCACTTCAGCTGGTCGTTGTAAGAAAGTTAGAGATGCCAGGAGCATTTTCTTGCTGTCTGGAATTCTGTGCCATATGCATCCAGGCATCCAGGATTCTGAATTCCATAAGTCTGCAGGGGACAACCACGGGACAATATTAATAAAAATATTAAAAAAAAAGAGTCTCACTCCAAAGGAGGCAGCTTCCTGCGTGGAGATTTTAACTCCTCGACTCTTAAGGAGCATTTTTATTTTCTTAGGCTGTGGGCCTTTTTGGCATGTCTGTTTGTTACCCATGATAAATAGGGATAGGAAATGCTAGTGGTTAGGGAAAGAGAAAGGTCAAAAGACTAATCTCAAGAGAAGAGAGAATTACACAGAGATATAGGCAGAGAATTAAAGCAGATTCAAATATTAATCTCTCATGGGAAAATAGTTAAATTCCGTGGAGATATCCTTAGCTGGTCATTGACTACCCTGGTTACAGGGTGTATCTCCTTGTCTCTATGGTAAAACCATCTGAGATTCCCCTTGGGTGGGGGAAATTGGGGACTAAGAGAGAGCCCAAAAAGTACCTTGTTTCCTTCTTCCTAAGGTGGAAAGTGGAGCCACAATTCTGGGCGCCAGTTGTCAGGTCAGTGACTTTGAGATACACATGGCCACATTCCAAATGCTGTCCTTACTTTTTTGGATCAGCTCCAGGACTTACCTCCTGCCTGTAGGCCGTCAGTCTTTAAGCTCTGCTCCCATAAAAAGGGGGGAGGAAAATCTGCTGGAGAACACCCATAGAACAGAAAGAACTCACACACACTAGGAGAGCCTGGGGAGGATAGGAACTCCATTTTTTTTCTGTCAGTGAGGTCTATATATTTAAGTCTAATGTGCTCTGGGCAAGGAAGTGGGGAGCAGGTGGAAGATGGGTGAGACAACTTGTTTCTAATGGGGGGCTACAGAGCCCCAGTTTGTGCAACAGGTAACTAGATGTGTGACCTTTTGCTTAATGCCTCAATGTAAGGGTCCTGGAACTTTGCATAGATAGGGCGAAGCAAGAATCATTTTAATATCCCAAATCTTCCAGCTACAGATAACTCTGGAAACCCACAGAGATATTAGATCACTGTAGATCTCCCAGTATAGGCCTTACAATTTCTCACTTCAAGCCACACACGAAGTTTCAGTCCCACACTCTCCTTTCATTTTCTCACCTTTTCATAAATTTCATCTACTTTAAAAGTTTTCCTTTTGATGTATGTTCTTCAGTTTTGATATTTGCAATTAAGAGTTCTGTGAAAAAGTATGGTGCTATGAGATTCTGTGTTCAAAGAAATGTATAGATGTGGGTTGCATTCTTTTTTTATTTTTTTATTTTTAAGGATTCTACAATATAATGACACAGTTGTGTGCAGATAACATTGATATTACTCAGTCTGTCATACAATTAGGTAATCGGTGCATTTTGCAAGTATCTATGTCTAAATTTTGAACATGCCAAGATTCCCATAGACCAGTTGGAGAAGCTTGTATGCACAGGCATGTTGATCAATCAGGAGTCCAGACTATATTCCTGTAGTCTCATGATTCACCCAGATCTCCCGCTCCCACAGCCCGTACAAAATCGAGCAACGCTCCTCTTCCTCATTTCATTCCCTGGCTTTGGGAAAGGGGCACAACGAAGGTGGGTGAAGGAAAAAAACACAGTCGGGAATTTCTTTCGTTTGGAGGTTGTCAAGTTTTAGGATGTTGAGGTCTGTATCAGAGTTGTTTTCCCTATCATAGGATTGACAGACTTTCGACCAGCTGATACCGACCACAGATTTTAGAGTCTACTAACAAAGACACAACTATATGGATGTACAGCATATTAAGGCATACCAACAACTTATGTCCAAAGCTAAGTTGTGAGCATAAACACAGATGCTTGGATGCTATGCTACATAACCATAATCCCGCCAAAAACCACGGTGAGTTTCTGTGCCTCGTCGAGATCCTAGAAGAACAGCCTACCTTTTCAGTCAGGAAATGCTGCCACCTGTAGGCCATACATAGAAATCAGAGATGAGTCCAACAGCCTAGGAGAATGCAGGGCAGCCCCCAAGCACCACCAAAGCCCCATGGGCCAAATGCAAGATTCCGCTAGATGCTTTTCTGCTTCAGTTCCTGCCATGGTGACCAGTGAGTCAAGAAAACCCTGCCCTAACACTGCATTGTTCTGTGGTGCCATGGTTTGTCACTACCCTACTTACTTGTAGAAGCGTCTTTGTTATTGCCCAGCGGGAACCACTACACCCTGCTAAGGATGGACACACTGTCCACTTTGCAGACGATGTAGGGAGGTGGCCCCTGGGTAAAGAGACCAGCTGGAAACTTCCCACAGCCTAACCTAATTGGTAACTCAACTTAGGCTCTTTTGGGCCAAAAGACATTTATTCCACTCCTTGACCATGACTCCCAACTGCCCCCCAGAGCCTGGACAGAATTTCACTCACAACACCAACTACCCATGTTGGTGGTCTGTGAAGGGGAGCCTTTTTCCAACTCACTGGCCACCCAAACGAAACTCAAGCTTACCTTAGCCTGTACACACACAATAATTGTGAACAAAATATTGGGGTCAGAACTCTCCTGATGAGTTTAATTGAAATTTTATTTACGGTTGCCGACAACTTGGTTTTATAAATAAATTATGTAAGTTCCCAGACCAAAACATGAATGACCCCCTCCAAGTACAGTGCACTGCAAACCTTACCACACCCAACTTCAGCACCCTTAAGGACAGGCTGGCATTCTCCGTCGCCTGAGTTAGAGCCAACCTCATTGCCATGCTATGCTATTTGTAACTCCCATCCCCCTAATTCAAGCCTGGCTTTCCCACATGATGATCCTATGTATAAGCGGAACCGATTTTCCTGCAACGCTCATGATGTCATCTTTCTTTATACTGCTCCATAGAACTCATTTTCTGTAGATGTAACCACATTTTCTCTTCCATCATAAGTTGAGGGGCATTTGGGTTTTGGTTCCACCATCCTGGCTATTGTTGAAGAGAACTGAAAGAAACCAGGGCCATTGCAAGTAGCATCTGTGGTGGGGTGAGATCCTTGCGGGTACATTGCCACCAGGCGTGTTCTGGCTACGATCCGTTGGCCCGGTTCCGCCCCCACTGCGTTCCCTCGGTGGCTGTAACGTTTCCCTCTGCCCCACCAGACGATGGATGAGTGTTTCACCTTTCCCCAACCCCCCTACTCCAACCCTTGCCACCTTTGTTACTTGATCCTACCACTCTTGTTTGGAGTCCGCTGCAGTGGATTACACAGTGGTTTTGTGTTTGGCCTTTTCCTTCCTGCTTCGTGCTGTTCCCCCTTCTTCAGTCTTTTCTCCGCCTCTCTCCTTCTCTCCACTTCTGCCGTCTCCCGGTTCTTCGCTCTTGTTGCTCCCGGCAGCTTGCGTGGGTCCATTTTTATTCTTTCTTCTTTGTTTTTTTTCTTCTTTCGTTCTTTTCTTTCTTCTTTCGTTCTGTTCTGTGCTTTACCCTGTGTTTCTGCCTGTCGGGTTTGTGCCCGCTGTCGCGCCATAGCTCCCCGTCCGCCGCGGGGCTCAGCTATCCCTGGACTGGCGTTTTCATCCTGGCCTTAGGGATCACGCCCGATTCTCACGCCATACCACTCGTGAGTGCAGGGGGACTGGCCCTTCGGGTCTCAGGCGCCGCGCCGTCCGTGTTCTTACCATTGGCTAGGCCATCTCTCCATACCCGCTTTCGGCTTTTTGTTTTTTGAGTAATTTTATGTATTCTGGATATNACTGATGCTTTGTGTATTTCATACATCATTTTCCAATTCAGTTCAGGCATATATCTGCGGTTAATTCCCAAAACCTGTAGTGCAGGTGTTTTAACTAGAGTAGAACAGGAGGAGCAGGTTCTAATGATTTGCTAAAGTTGGGTGGAAGGAATTTTAGGAAGGAGAGATTGGAGGACTTTTACATAAACATGGGTGATGGAATGGAATTTTTCTGCTTCAGAGAGGGACAGGACATAGACCACTGTAGAGGAGACTCCATCTGCAAAAGAGTTGCCTTCAGAGACAGGTCCTAGCAGGAGAATGTGGGCACGAATGTGCTGTATGAAGAGGGTGTGGATCCTATTCTATAAGAGAGATGAAACAGTAATGAGAATGTGGGAGAGGGGACTTTTGTCTAATCAGATGAAAGATCTGGATAGTCAGGGCAGCAGATTGATCACATTGATACTGTCTGACAAGAAATTAAGAAGCCTGTTGGTTTCTTTGAAGAGCTAGATAAATAGCAGTGAGTTCTTTGTACTGTGAAGAATGGTCAGGGGGCGAGTGAAACAGGATCTGAGGGGCTTTATCTAGGTTGTCATAAATGATGGCTGCATCCCCTCACTTCCCTTCGTCTGTGAAAACAGATGTGGCTTGCCTTATAGGCACATCTTGGAAAAGACGGGGAGGAAGCCAGTTTAGCAATGGGAGAGTGGAGACCCACCTGTCGTTAGTGTTGTAATTGTCTATATGTTCCGAAAATCCCGTGAGGCTTACAGCTATATGAACATGATTTTGCATCAGCCACTGGATATCTAGGAGGGAGAAGAGTGTCACTATGACATCAGGCTCCTTCCCCGGTGTTTGCAGGGAACGTTCCCTCCCATTTCTTATCATAGCAGCTAAAGAATCCATTCCAGTTAACAGTCGGGGAGTTCCCCCTTTGGGCGTGTGCAGCCTCTCTAGTACTCCCCTGTATTGGTAAATGGCCCCAAGCATGGGGGTAGTGTTAAAAATAAGTAACTGCACAGGAAGGGATGGTGTGAATCGTACTAAAGCCATGCTCTAGAGAGCTCAGTTGACTTCATCCAGAGCTACTGAGGCTTCTGCTGTGAGCTTTGGCCTGGTAGCTGGGTCCCAGTCACCTGGTAGAAGGTCAAAGAGAGGCTGTAGCATTGTGTTGGGGGATGGAAGCCAGTTAAAAATTCCTAGGGACTGAAGGGATGCTCGAGTGAGCTTGGGAGGAAGGGAGAGTATAGATTTGAGAGGTCTCACTTCAGTGAGAGAAATTTTAGAAATGAATTGGGGGAATCACTTGGACCTTAACATGGGCTATTTTAAAACCAAAATCTTCTAAGGAAGGTACAACCCTCTTGTTTAAAGTTGCTGGGTCAGTTGATAATTTGTCCCAAACTTAAATGTTGTCTATATAATGGAAGGCTTGCAGACCTTGTTCCATATGGAGTTTAAGAGCCACTGCTACAACCTCTTGGCAGAGCATTGGGCTGTTGGCCATGCCTTGTAGCAGTACAGTCCACTCATAATGAGTTGCTGGACCTGAGATGTTAATTGCAGGACCTGAGAATGTGAACAATTTGCAATCCTCAGCATGGAGAGGGATTAAAAAACAACAACAACACTTTTTTTTATATAAGGCTAGCAGAGGGGTGTTAGCTGGAATAGCAGAGGCAAGAGGGAGACCCCTCTGCAGATATCCCCACATATTCAAAGTTTTGTTAATGGCTTGCAGATCTTGTAAAAGACACCAACCTCCTGTTGCCTTTTTTATGACAAACACAGGGGTATTCCAGGGACTGTGAGATGGACCAATGCATCCCAATGGAAATTGTTCCTTGAATAAGTCTTGGAGAGCTTGTAATTTCTCTCCTGGTAAGGGCCACTGCTCAATCCAGACTGGATCAGCTACAGATAACTCTGGAAGCCCACAGAGATATCAGATCACTGTAGATCTCCCAGTATAGGCCTTACAATTTCTCACTTCAGGCCACACACTAAGTTTCAGTCCCACACTCTCCTTTCATTTTCTCACCTTTTCATAAATATCATCAACTTTAAAAGTTTTCCTTTTGATGTATATTATTCAGTTTTGATATTTGCAATTAAGAGTTCTGTGAAAAAGTATGGTGCTATGACATTCTATGTTCAAAGAAATGTATAGTTGTGGGTTGCATTCTTTTTTTTAATTTTTTTATTTTTAAGGGATTCTACAATATAATGACACAGTTGTTTGCAGAGAACATTGATGTTACTCAGTATGTCATACAATTAGGTATTTGGTGCATTTTTCAAGTATCTTTGTCCAAATTTTGAACACGCCAAGGATCCGATAGACCAGTTGGAGAAGCTTGTATGCACAGGCATGTTGATCAATCAGGAGTCCAGACTATATTCCTGCAGTCTCATGATTCACCCCTATCTCTCCACAGCCCTTACAATCTACCACGCTTCCTCTTCCACAGTTTGTTCCCTGGGCTTTGGGAAAGGGGCACAAGTGGGTGAGAAGAAAACAGTCTAATTTCTTTGGAGTTGTCATTTTGGACTCCAGTCTGTTCAGGTTGTTTCCCTTCATGGATTGACAGCTTTCCCAGTGATACCCTTTTTATTCATATTAACAAAGCACAAGCTATTGGATGTAGAGGCATTTAAGCAGTACCACTTATTATGTCAAGCTAAGCTGTGAGCATAGACACATATGCTTGGATGGCATGCTAATTCGCAAACTGTGGTTTTTCTATAATGCCTGGAAAACAGCTACTTTTCAGCCAGGAAATGCTCCACCTTTAGCCACTTCACTAGAAACAAGATGAGCCACCAGCACCTAGGAGAATTCAGGGCATCCCCCAGCACCACCAAAGTCCCCATGGCCAATGCAGATCCCTAGATGGCTTTTCCGCTCAGTTCCTGCCATGGGGCCTGAGTCAAACCCTCCCTACCTGCATTGTTTCTGTGGTGCCATGGTTGTCACTACCTACTTACTTGTAGGAAGCTTTTTTTATGCCCAGCAGGGACCACACAGCCCTGCTAAGGGGAACGGGGACACACTGTCCACTTTGCAGATGATGTAGGGAGGTGGCCCCTGGGTAAAGAGACCAGCTGGAAACTTCCTACAGCCTAACCTAATTGGTAACTCCAACTTAGCCTCGACCCACAAGACATGTATTCCACTCTTGACCAGGACTTCCCACCTGCCCAGAGCCAGGACAGGAATTTCACTCACAACACCAGCTATGCAGGTTGGTGGTCTTCAGAGGGAACCTCTTTCCAACCCACCGGCCACCCAAATGAAACTCAAGCTTACCTTAGCCTGTCCACACACAATAATTAACAAAAATATTGGTCAGGAACTCCGTGATGATGTTAATTGAAATTTGATTTACTGGTTGCCATATCTTGCTTTTATAAATAAAATTATGTCAGTTCCCAGGACCAAACATGACCCCCTCCAAGTACATGACACTGCAAACCTTGCCACACCCAAAGTCACACACTTAGGCCAGGCTGGATGTTCCTCCCTGAGGGTGAGCCAGACTCTTGGCCATGCTGTGATATTTGCAAATCCAGCCCCTAATTCAAGCTGGATTTCCCACATGATGTCCTGTAGATAAAGCCATTTTCCTGCAAAGCTCATGTTGTCATCTTTCTTTACTGCTGCATAGAACTCCATTGTGTAGATGTACCACATTTTCTCTATCCATTCATCAGTTGAGGGGCATTTGGTTTGGTTCCACCTCCTTGCTATTGTGAAGAGATCTGAAAGAAACATGGCCATGCATGTATCTCTGTGGTGGGATGAGTCTTGAGGGTACATTCCCAGGAGTGGTATGGCTGGGTCAGGTGGCAAGGGTTCTCCATACTGCTTTCCATAGTGGCTGTCCACGTTTACATTCCCACCAGCAGTGGATGAGTGTTCCCCTTTCCCCACAACCTCTCCAACACTTGGCAACATTTGTTTTCTTGATCCTAAGCAGTCTTGTTGGAGTAAGATGGTGTATTAAAGTGGTTTTGGTTTGCATTTCCTTAATGATTAGTGATGTCCAACACTTCTTAAAGTATTTCTCAGCCATCTCTAATTCCTCACTTATGAAGTCTCTGTTTAGCTCTTTGCTCCAGCTATTGAGTGGGTCATTTGTTTTGTTTGTTCTTTGATTTGAGTAGTTTATATATTCTGGAAATCAATGCTTTGTCAGATGTTTCTGCAGTGAAGGTTTCCTCCCACTCTGTGGGATTTTTCTTCACTTCCTTGATTGTTTCTTTTGATGTTCAGAAGCTTTTGAGTTTAATGAGGTCCCATTTGTCAATTGTCGACCTTAATTCTTGCACAGCTGCTGTCTGATTTAGGAAGTCTTTTCCTATGCCTATGTCTTGTAGTCTGCTGCCAACTTTTTCTTCTATGGCCTTCAGAGTTTGGGGTTTCACATTGAGGTCTTTGATACATCTGAGTTGACTTTTGTACAGGGCGAGAGGTAGGGGGTTAATTTCATTCTTCTACAAGTGGTGATCCAGTTTTGGCAACACCACTTTCTGAGGATGCTGTCTTTTCTCCATTGTGGCTTCTTGGCCCCCTTGTCAAATATAAGATGACTGAAATTGTATGTGCTCAGGTTTGGATCTTCAGTTTTGTTTCATTGGTAAACAGGTCTGTTTTTGTGCCAGTTTCAGGCTGTTTTTATGACTATAGCCCTGTAGTATAGTTTGAAGTCTGGTATAGAGTTCCCCCCTGTGTAGCTCCTTTTGCTCAGGTAGTTTTGGCTATTCGGGATCTTTTGTTTTTGCAAATGAATTTAAGGGCCTTTTTTTCCAAGCCTGTGAAGAAACTCTTGGGGATTTTGATTGGAATTGTGTTAAATCTATACAAGAGTTTCGATAAAATGTACATTTTTACAATGTTAATTTTCCCATTCCATGAGCATGGGAGGTTTTTCCATCTTCTTATTTCTTCTTTAATTTCTTTCTTTAAAGGTTTGATTTTTTTGTTGTAGAAATATTTGGTGTCTTTGGTTAGGTTTATTCCTAGGTATTTTATTGTTTTTGCGGCTATCGTGAGTGGGAAGGTCTCTTTGAATTCTTTATCCAGTTGCATGTTCTTGGTGAAAAGAAAAGCCATTGATTTTTTTAATGTTAATTTTGTATCCTGCCACTTTGCTGAAGCTGTTTTTCGTTTCTAGGAATTGTCTGGTAGAGTTTTTAGCATCCCTTAAGTAAATAATCATGTCATCACCAAATAGGGATAAATTGACTCCATATTTTCCAATTAGTACCTTTAATATCCTTTTCTTGCCTTATTGCTCTAGCAAGTGTTTCCATCTTTTAAATTTTGAGAAGCAGACAAGCCCATGAGAGGCCGGCATCTATAAGGGAATCTGTTTTTAAATACATGATCACTCAAACCTATCTTGAGTGCTGGGTGGAGACTGGTCAGATCTAAGATTTTTTTTTCTTTTATACAAAAAACATTTTGCAACCAGCTATGCCCAAAACTTATAGAGCCCAAGATCCCCATTGTCCAGCTGGAGGGGCTTGTATGTACAGGCATGTTTATCAAATAAGAGTCCACTCTATGTTGTTGTAGTTCCACAATTCACCCCAATCAGCAGCCCTTGCATTCTACCATGCTCCCTCTTCTGCAGATTTTTCCCTAGGCTTTAGAAAAGGGGCACAAGTGGGTGGGAGGCAAGATATCTCTAGAGATGTCACTCTGGAATCTGATAAGTATGGGCTGTTTCATTTCATGGGTTGGCAGTTTTTCCAGGAATAACCCTTTTTTAATTTTTTTATTTATTTCCATATGTGTATGAATGTATTGTCTGCATACAAGTCTGTGCACTCGTGACATGCAATGCTGCGGAGGTCAGAAGAGCGTGTCGGACTCCCCTGGAACTGGAGCTCTCCAATCCTACTAGCGAAGCATAAGCAGTTAGAAATACAGGCATTTAAACAATACTAATTTACATGGTAAGTCACATAGTGGGCAAAGACACAGATGTTTATATGGTATGCTAGTACATGAACTATAGCTTTTCTGTAAAAGAGGACAAGGTTTTACTGTGGCATATAATGTTTCCTAACCACTAGACGTCTTGAGCTTATGGCATCAGGCAAGAATTATTGCTCCAAGGAGAGAGCTATTAGTCAATTAGATTTGGGGTATACAGACATATGGCTGCCACTGTTGCACAGTATATCCAGGCAGGGGAGGTGTAGGTGATGCTGACAGAGGAATCTTGCTTGACTCATGAGACGAGTATTTTGCTTTATTGATTTAGTGAGCTTTGGTAACACTCTCTGGCATTGCAGAGGCTATCTGTACACTTGCAAGGGTGGTCTCAAAACATTTTCCATGTTACACCAGGTGTTTGACAGCAGGGTCCTTGCCGCCACTCTTGCTGCACGTATCCCAGTTACAGGAAAAAAAGCCTTTAAAGTTTGGGGCTAAGATATCCTAGCCAACGTCTCTTTGGTAGAATAATCCACTGCTGATGTCAGAGCTCTCCTGTTTTAATATATTTTGTTTAATTACCCAACTTGTAAAGACTTCACTACTGGCCCTTGAATGGAGAATATCCTCTCACATTTCTTATATTTATCAGTCAATTAAAGAAAACAGTTATACCTGTTTTATAAGAAATTGCCACTATAATAGTTGGCTCTAATTTAGATTTGAGGAATGACTTAATAGCCATTAAGTTTTTCTTTGTTCTATGAAAAGGAGATAAAAAAGTCTCTCATATTAAACCTTTGCTGCACCTGGAAGGTAACTTTATTAGGACATATTATAAAGAGTTGTTACAAATAGGATCCACGGAGGTGCTTAATGCCTGAAGCTCAGGGAGTCTGAGGCTTTGCTTCCTTAATATTTAGATGGGCCACCTTCTCTGCTGGCATTTCTTGGTACATTCTGCACAATGCAAAGCTGTATGTTTTCTTTCTCAGCCATTACTTTGATGACGTTTTGACCTGTGAGATGATGCAAATCTTTTCCCGTAGTTAGCTTTAAGACGTAAATTGAAAATTTTGACCAAAGGTTCAATATATAACAGTATCCCCCCTTTTTATTTTAGGCTTCTATTTTTTGACCCATGAATCTATAAAAGGCAGTTGTATTACACATACCTACAGGCAGGAACCAAGGTGTAAATGTTCATTAAATTTATCCAAGTTGTATATCATTGACTGTATATTAATTTGGGGAGCAAACTTAATTTCTTTAGTTCAATCATCCTACAGGTAAAAGAAAATGTTACAAGATGATACTATACAAAACAAAATTCATAGAAAACCTTTATATGCATTAACCCCAAAGTTGTTGTTATACAAATTATATTTGTATAATTTGGACAATTTTTATTTCCAATTAGCTTAAAAGTATTACCATTTTTATAAAACGCTTTTAACCAATGTTGTGTAATGTAGACGTTTTTTGTACTTTTACTAAGTCTTAAAATACCACATAATATGTAGACCAAGTTTCAGCAAATTTGGATACATGGTAATCATACATCAATTAAATATTCCTTAAAATTATCTTTCTAGAATGTGACTTCAGAGAAATCAAGTCCATTAACTTATATTTATTTATTTTAATTTCTATATAAATCTCTACTGAAAAAAACTCTACATAAATGTATAATACTTATTTCAAACATATCACTATAAATCTTATAAAGTGGGTTTATAACAATCATTTTCCTTTCAGTCTTTGGAGGTGGTTTTTCCAGGACTGGCACAAAACCCTGTTTTAATGATGTTTTAGCTAGTTGTTAAATGTTTTACAATACACATTTAGCCATGCTTTAAATTATATATAAATTAAAATAAGATTATTTATTAAAGAAATAAAAGCATTCCTGAACTGAATGACAATGATAGTACAACACAACAAAACCTATGGGATATTTTGAAGGCAGTCCTGAGAGGGTTTATAGTCCTGGGTACCTACATTAGAAAAACAGCAAGACCACAAGTGAACGATCTAACACTGCAGCTAAAAACACTTGAGGGGCAACAACAGATGAACCCTAAATGCAACAGACAGGAAGAAATAACAAAAATCAGAGCAGAAATCATTGAAATACAAAGTAAACAATATAAAAAAAAATCAATGAATCCAAAAGGGTTCTTTGAAGGAATAAACAAGATAGACAGAATTTTAACCCAGTTAACCAAAAGAAAGAAGGAGGAACTTCAAATCAATACAATCCATGATGAAAAGGGAAATATCACAACAGACAATGAGAAGATCCATATAATCATACAGCAATACTTCAAAATAATATTCTCTACCAAGTTTGAAAACCTAGAAGAAATGGATGAATATCTGACATCCTGGAAATCACCAAAGCTCAACCAAGAAGTGATCTACAGCTTAAACAGACCCATAGTATATGAAGAATTTGAAGATGTAATAAGAAAGCTCCCAACTAAAAAAAGCCCAAGCCCAGACAGTTTCATGGCAGAATTCTATATTACATTTCTAAAAGACTTACAACTATTACTACTGAAATTGTTTAGAAAGATAGAGAGGGAATTCTCACAATTTCCTTCTATGAAGTCAGCAACACTCTATTACCCAAACCAGGCAAGACACAACTAAAAGGGCCACCTATAGACCCATCTGCCTAATGAACAGAGATGTCAAATATCTAAACAGGATACTGGCAAATCACATACAGACCCACATCAAGAAAATCATCCATCATGACCAAGTGGGATTCATACCAGAGATGCAGGGATGGTCAACATATGAAAATCAATAAATATCATCAAGCATATAAATGGATTGAAAGACAAAACCCACAAAATCATTTCAATTGAAGCAGAAAAAAAGTCTTTGACAAAATCCAGCATCCCTTCATGCTTTAAGTCCTAGAGCGAATTGGATTGGACAGATCATTCCTCAATGTAATCAAAGCCATATACAGGAAACCCACAGCTAATATCATCCTAAATGGGGAAATAACAGAAGCATTCCCTTTAAAATTAGGAATTCGGCAAGGCTGCTGCCAGTCACCAATCCTCTTCAACATAGTGCTTGAAACACTCGCTAGGTCAATAAGGCAAGTAAAGGACATTAAATGAATTTAAATTGGAAAAGAGGAAGTCAAGCTATACCTTTTTGGTGATGATATGATTGTTTATTTAAAGGATGCTAAAAATTCCATATGAAAACTTCTAGAAACCATTAAGATCTTCAGAAAAGTGGCAGGATACAAAATTAACCTAGAAAAATCAGTAACATTTATTTACACCAACAACTAGCAACTGAAGAAGGAATTCAAGGACATCTCCCACACAGAATAGCCTCAAACACAGTAAAATACCTCGGAACAAACCTAACCAAAAACACCCTAAAATAATATTTTTTCTAATTTTTCTTAAATATGTGGAGAACTTTGTCAAGTTAAAGCCCAAGAGAAATAATCCAAACCCACTATCAGGAGGGAAAATGAGATTTAAGGTACTTTTTATGAGGAGTGTTTACCAAGGATTCTGTAATCAAACTGCAGTTTCACTTCTTCCAATTTTTTAGCAAACAACAACAACAACAACAAGTAACTCAGGACTTAATACTGGATTACAAATCACATTCAGCCTATTTAGTTTAAATAACCTCACAGTTAAACTCATCTTAAATACCAAACAAATCAGTATTTACCTTTAAAATTACTGCAGACAGCATTAGAAAGCTGGGATATCTGTTCACTAATCAAAACGTGGAACTGCATTTAATGGCAGTGGATGAAATTTGAAATTACAGCAGCATTAATAATCCTTTATAAATAAATTATATGAAAATGCTGTATCCTTAAAAATCATAAACTTGTGGTGATTTATTTTTGGTAACCACCTTATTTGGAGTTGGAATAAAAACTTATTGGGGTTTAGTAACATGTCAGTAGTGTAACTGCTATCTCTTGCAGAAAATCCAACCACAAATATGTGCATACAACACATAACACAGGGCAAAATTCTTGAAAAATTTCAAGTAGGCTAAGAAGAATTGGGCATTCTACTCATGAAATGCACTACAAAGACATCCTTGCCAAAAATGTTAACAAAATTTCCAAAATTTGGAATACCATTCCAATTTCGCCTCCTTAAAAACTGTCTCATAATTACACAGTAGAAAAAGTCATGAATGCCAAAGTAATTCTGAATTGATATCCAGATTAATTCATTTTTTCATAAGACAAGTGTTGTACTTAATAGTACCTTCGTTGAAATACTGCTTTTCAGGCTTAACTTTTGGTAATATCACTAAAATGCAGAGACATTTAATGCAAATGAATTGAAGAACAACAGTCTTAGAAACACCCTTGTTGAAATTATTTTCTTCACCCGACAATCCTGTTTGGAATACATGATTTAAAGACAATACCAAAGGACCTAAAAGCACAACTATTTCTACAGGCGGAATTCCCTAGAATGCAATTTCAGTGTTTGTCCTTAATATGGAGTGATCTCAGAGTTTCTATTTTTTTTTTTTTTTTGTCTGTTTGAGACCCCTCAGGTAGCAACTATTTCCAAGTTCTCTCTTTTGATTTAATTTCACTGAATGCAATTGCTTACCCATTTCGTTCTTCAGGAGTTTTTTCATTTGCAGGAGTAGTAGGCTCTCCTTTTTCTAGTTTTTGCTACATTTCAGGAATCTTGTTGACAGAATTACCTATTGATATTATGCTAATAAGAGTAAAGTCGTGCATGGTGATTAGATTAAACATGAAGTTTCAACATAGTATCTTCTTAATTATGTTGCTCTATAATTTTTACACAGCAGTCCTACAAGCATGGTTCATTTGATTGTTAACAATAAAATCACGTTTCAATACATGGAGAATTTAGAGGTCATTACATCTTTCCCCTTCATTAAAATTCTTCAATGAGAGGATAAATATGTATTACATATGAATGAAACATTTATTTCAAGCCAATAGACAATGACTCAAAATCAGTACTTTGCAAAGGAAATCAAGAATTATAGATTATATATATATATATATATATATATATATATAAATTATGATCACCAACATTACTTTATTGGGAAAATATTCTTTATAGATTGTGATAATTACAATAATGCTTCTTTTTTTCCTCTGTGCCATTCAGGATCTTTTTTGTCTTTACTGTCTACTTGCAGCTCCTGTGCAAGGAGA
Source organism: Rhizomys pruinosus (assembly GCA_009823505.1). Taxonomy (NCBI): domain Eukaryota; kingdom Metazoa; phylum Chordata; class Mammalia; order Rodentia; family Spalacidae; genus Rhizomys; species Rhizomys pruinosus. The sequence continues at coordinate 235,819 of VZQC01000977.1, read as the reverse complement.
AGTAAGCAGGTGTCACTGTGGAAGGACAGAAGTCTGTGAGCAATACTGTTTGTTTTCTGCTGTTCTACTTCTATGTCTTCAGATTCAAAAAATTCAGAGATGCTTGATTTTATTCATTTTGGCCTGCATACTAGACTGTATGTGATAGGTGTTCTTTTTACTGGTTCATTTCTATTAAAGCAAATCTTGTCTGGTGATGAATATCCTGAGGATATGCTGCCTAGAAATCATCACAACACTCATTGAATCATCTATCCTAGCACCTTTTGAATGGTATAAATAATTGAAGGTAACCCTGCTATGGTAAAGTTTAAGTTACCTTAGTAAACTAGAAATTTTACTGCAGTTCATAGTACACCAAGTACATTGCAGGTCATCTCTTGTTCGTTTTTTTTTTTTTTTTTCTGTGTGACTGTTATAATGGAACTGGTAAAATATTCTCTTTTTTATGGTATTTCATTTGAATATACATTTCTTTTCCTGTTTATAGATATGTAGTCAATGTTTCCTTAACAGCAGTAGTCTGTGCAGGTTTAATTGAATCAGGCTTGTTTTCTTGATGAAGACTCTCTGAATTTTTAGAGGCAAAAGGACTGCTGTTAAGAGGTGTAGACTTAAGGCTGGATTCTCCATTCAAGGCAGAGTGAACTGCAATGTAGGTCAATGAAAAAATGCTTCAAATGGAGGCAGTCACTTCCCATCCAGCATAATCTCCCATGTTGCTCCCTTCTGACTTATTGAGCATTCTTCCATTTCCAGTTTGGCTACTTCATATGCCCCATCTAAAAGTGTCATCTGAAGTATACATCTGGTTGTCTTTAAATGTTCATTATGCAACTTTCACTAGTTGTTCTTCTCCCTGGACCAGGGCTCACAGCTCCGGAACATTTGCCAATCTCACTACTGTCCCAAGCCAGGAGCTTGAGCTCTACGAGCAAGGATGTGGATGTTGGAAGTAAAACCTGAAGACAAAAGAATCAGACTCATAGAGACCAGGAGTAATTCCCCAATGGGGAAAAACTAGCTTTAATGTTGTAAATCAGAGTACTGTATACAGAAACTTGGAGGGGCTGGGACACACAGAATTAGGTGTTGGAACAAGAGGGACTTCAGGCCATTTGCTCCAGATCAATGTTTTGCCCTAAGGCACCATGGCAGGTTTGACAGATTTGGAGGATATCAGCAGAGGTCCAGGCTTGGAAGCTGCTTGCTGACTCTCTGCAAAATGAATGCCTATAAAATCTGTAAGCACCTGCATTTATCAAACGCTGCCATGTGTGCAACACAATAATAGATGAAAACTTCCCCAAACTAAAAATAGACAAACCCATTCAAATACAAGAAGCACTTAGGACTCCAAATAGACAAGATCAGAAAGAAACTCCCTATGCCATATCACAGTCAAAGTGCTAGATGCCCAAAACAAAGATAAAATCCTGAAGGTCACAAGAGAAAAATAAGTCAAATACAAAGGGAAACCCATCAGAATCAAAAATGACTTCTCGCTGCAGACCATGAAAGCAAGAAGAACATGGAGCAAAGCATTCCCAGTGTTAAGGGACTACAGATGCCAACCCAGAATACTTTACCCAGCAGAAATGTCGATTATAGTTGAAGGAGAAATAAAATCCTCCACGACATAAACAAGATGATGGAATACATATCTGGAAAGCCAACTCTTCATAAAATACTTGAAGCAATTCAAAGAGCAGAAGAGAGGAGCAACAATACTCAAACACCTAGGAAAATAAACTAATAAAAACAAAACCATAGGAGCAAAATCAGAGGCTAGAAGTCCAAATGGATAATAAAGTGAAAGGAAGCAACATCCATCTTTCAATTATAACCTTAAATATTAATGGGCTAAACTCCCCAATAAAAAGGCATAGACTGGGAGAATGGAT
>VZQC01000977.1:95931-232008 GCA_009823505.1 Rhizomys pruinosus | reverse complement strand
TATTCTCTGTTCAGAACCAAATATAATACTAAAGTCCTTAAACTAGGCACTTAAGCAAAATATATCAATACAGGAGCTCTGACATCTGTAATGGATTATTCTATCAGGGAGATGTTGGCCAGGGGATCTAAGGCCCCACAAAAGGTAAAGGCTCCTTGCCTCTAAACTGGGATACCTGCAAGAAGAGAGGTGATAAGGCCCTGCTGCTGAAGACCTGACGTTAACATGGGAAAGATGTATTGAGACCACACATGCAAGTGTATAGATGGCCTCTGGAACACCAGAGAGTGTTACCAAAGGCCACTAAACCAATAAAGCAAATACGGGTCTCCTTGATTCAAGAAAGACTCTACCGTCAACACCAGCTACACCTCACCTGCCTGGAAATACTGTGCAGCAGAGGCAGCCATATGCCTGGATATCCCAAATCTAATTGGCTATTGGCTCTCTCCTTGGAGGAATAACCCATGGCTGATGCCACAAGCTTACATCCTCTACAGGTTAGGAGATCTCATAAGTCACAGTAAGACCCTGTCATATTTAACAGGAAAAAATGTAATTCATATATCAACATATCATCTAAACATATGTGTCTATACCAAAGTAACCTACCATAACTATTAATGCTGTTTAAATACCTATATATCTAATTGCTGTGCTTCATTAGTAGGATCGAAAGGTTATTCCTGGACAAACTGTCAGCCCATGAAAGGAAACAGCCAGAATTGACCAGAGTCCAAGGCAACAGCTCCAGAGAGAGTGGACTGTTCTGCTTCTCATCCACCTGTGCCACTTTTCTAAGCCCAGGGAATAATCTGCAGAAGGGGGGGCATAGTAGAATGTAAGGGCTGCGATTGGGGTGAATGGTGAAACTACAGAAATGTAGTCTGGACCCTCATTTGATCAACCTGATTGAACATACAACCCCTCACCCCACGCTGGAAGGTGGGGCTGTGGGGGTTTTGGCACAATAGCCTGCAAATTGGTTTTACATGAAGTATGCTTGTACTCATGGATTATAACTTATAGCTTAAAAATGGAAAAAAATCTGAGAGAAATATGCAGGACAGTTATGGCAGAATGATTGATCTCAGTTGGGGTGGGGATGGGGGGAATGGAAAGGGAAATATGCCTGAACTGAATTGGAAAATGATGTATGAAATGCACAAAGCATCAATAAAATTATGTTAAATAAAAAAATAAAATAAATTCCTTTTTAAAAAAAACTTTAAAAAAATAAAAGAAAATGACTATAGTATTTATGAATTAAAATTTATTTGAAAGTTAAAAAAACACATGGCTTTTTTACATCTTCATGATTCTGGTTCTTCTGGTAGGAAGGTCTTCCTTGACATCAATATTTTCATGGATTTCACCATTAATTATTCCATTAAATTATCCTTTACATGGAAGAGTCACTCTAAACCACAATCAGTAAGTCTTCACCTTATGAAGGATTTTCCTAGGTTCAAATTCATTACTGGAAACTTCAAGGGATGGGGACTTTCCTGGTTTGTTTGGTTGAGGTCAGGATTCCAATGCACCTGCTTTTTTTCTGTGGGAACTCACCTTATTGGACAACTTATATCCTTGCTTCTTGGGACAGACTTTTACAAGAAGGACCTCCAGGGTAAAAGAATTGGTTCATTTACTGAGTTTTGTTTGGGCTTATTTTTTTGTAATGAACCAGTAAATGTAAGCTGCAAATGATCAGAGAAGCTATGACATTCTTGCTCTCCTTTCATTATTTCACCATTTCATAACATATCATCAACTTTCCCTTTGATGTTTGTTCTGAAATTTCAATAAGATTTGGAAGTAAGTTTTCCATGGAAGAATATGGTGCTATGAAATTCTGTGTTGGAAGAAATGTATAGATCTGGGTTGCCTCCTCAAAGGCCTGAAAAAACAGATACTTTTACCCAAGAAATGCTCCACTTTTGGCTTCTTCACCAGTAAGAGGATGAACCACCAGCATCAAGGAGAAGGCTGGATATCCACCATCACCACCACCATAGTCCCCATGTTGATGCTGATTACCAGATGGCTTGTCCCCAACTGCATAGTTTATATGGTGCCATCATTGTCCCTACCTACATACCCCACCCTTTCCCTCACCCAACCTTTTTCCCATCCCACCTTTCCCCCCAAAAAAACTTCAAAACCCACACCCTCCACCTCCCCTTATCCCCCTTTCCACCATCCCAGCTATATTCTTGGCAGCCCAAATAGTGAGAAACTGCAACACCAACTGCCAGGGCCCATGTAAACCATCTCTCTGAGTAGTTTTAATGTTTTGAGGGCAACGCAGGCAAAGATTTGTGGTCCTAGCAGACTAAAGAGTAGGGGTCTTCAACAGCAGGGCCTTAAAGCCTCTCTTCCTGCAGACATCCCAGTTTGGAGGCAAGGAACCTTTACCTTTTGTAGGGGCTTGGATCCCCTGGCCAACATCTCCTTGGTAGAATAATCCCTTGTTGACCCATAAGACTCATCTTACTGCAGAGATACATGCACAGCTATATTTATTGCTGCTCTGTTCACAATAGCAAAAACTGGATCCAATCCAAATGCCTTTCAACTGACGAGTGGATAGAGAAAATGTGGTACATGTACACAATGGAATTCTATGCAGCGGTAAAGAAAGACAACATCATGAACTTTTTACGTAAATGGATGGAGCTAGAAGACATCATGTTAAGTGAAGTAACACAGTCCCAGAAAAACAAACGACAAATGGTATCTCTCATATGTGGATGCTAGTACCAATAACCCAGTTATAAATATTTCTTGTGGAGAGGGATGCATATTAAAAGAACAACAACAGAAAGATTGCATCAGAAAACTGACTGAAATGGTGACTCGGGAAGGGTGGGAGGGGTGGGAGAGGGACACGGGTGTATATTCGATTGATGCATATTTAATTGACGTGAGTTCAACAAGTATCCAGTTTTGCCCAGACTCTGTCTACAGGATACATGGTGTTTTAGGACTTAGTAAAAGTAAATATGTGTATATTAAACAACATTGGTTTAAAGGCTGATAAAAACGGTAATGCATCTGAGTTAATTGGTGATATAAATTGCTGTTGTCCACATTAGCTTTAATTAAAAACTGTATAACAATTACTTTGGGATTGGTATAAACAAATGTTCTCTATAATTTTGCTGTCATATAGTATCACCTGGTAGCAATCTCTTTCACCTATAGGATGATTTAATTTAAAAATAAAGTTTGTTTCCCAAGTTAATCACATACAGTAACCCAAAACAGCATGGGTGAACTTGATGAAATCTGTGCCTTGATTCCACCCTATAGGTATATATAATACAACTGCTTTTTTGAGACTCATGGGTCAAAAATAAAAACCTAAAATAAAAAAGGGGGATATAGATAGATATGAAAACTTTTTGTCAAAAAACCTTGCAACCCAAATCTTAAAACTAACTATGGGAAAGGATTTGTATGTTCCAACAGGCCAGAGTATCACCAACTTAATGGCTGAGAAAGAAAATGCAGCATTGCAGTGAGTAGGATGTACCAGAAAGTGGCAGCAGAAGGATGGACTCCTCTGGGCATTGAAGGGAAGAAATGCCTCAGACTGCTGCACACATCAGTCCCCTCTGTGGATCCTACTAGTAACAACTATTTTTAATGAATCCTAACGAAGCTTACATTCTAGGTGCCGCAAAGGTTTTAATACAAGAGACTTTTTTAACTCCTCCCCCCATAGAATAAGGAGAAATAAGAGGATGATGATGAGGTCGTTCTCCAGCTGTAGATTTGAGTCAGGGGTTTCATATTAAATAGAGGTGTTCTCTTGTAAAATCGGTAAAACTGCCTCTTTTAATTGACTAATGGACATAGAAACTGTGAAAAGGATTATTCTCTATTCAGAACCAAATATAATGATAAAGTCTCCTTAACCTATGCACTTAAGCAAAATATATTAATACAGGAGCTCTGACATCAACAATGGATTATTCTACCAAGGAGATGTTGTCCAGGGGATCCAAGCCCCCACAAAAGGCTTTTGTTTTTTCACAAGCACACAGTCCCTTGCCAGCAGCCAAAGCTGAGTTTTTCTTCCCTGAGAAAATATTTTTGTTATTATCCCTACCTGGCCTTGCCTGAAGGGAAGGGCCAAGGCATTATCTCACTGCTGCTGAAAGTGGTGGGAACTTGAGAGATACAGGTACAACTCATCTCACCCTTCTTGCTGCCTGGCCCCTTGTGTCACAGGGATCCAAGGTATTGAATCCCATTAGTATGTAGAGGGCATCCAAGGGGCTATATTTTGCTCCAAAAGGAGGCAGCTTCTTATATGGAAAATTTAACTCCACAGTTCTTGAGGAGTGCTTTTATTTTCTTAATGTGTGGGTCCTTTTGGTGTGCCTGTTTGTTTTCCATGATAGAGAAATTTAGGAAATACTAGTGAGTAGAGAAATACTTGAGAGCAAAACAGTATACAGCTGTTTGGCCCAGTACTTAGCAGCAGAGGCTTTACAGTTATCTGGCCCAACAATCATTATAGCCTCTCCTGTGCTGGAACCTAAGTTAGAGAAAAGAAGCTAAAACACACATTAAAGACTTATCTCATGTGAGGAGAGTCTCACGGATATGACAATAGACTGGCCACAGGAGAAAGGATGCTGACAGAGAGATATGACAATATACTGGCCACAGGAGAAAGGATGCTGACAGAGAGATTTAAAAACTTATGCCACACAAAAATGGTCATGGGGATGTGCCAACAGCCAGGCCTCCATGCTGAACCATCCATTCATGGGGGGATGGGAAAGATGTATTGAGACCGCACTTGCAAGTGTACAGATGGTATGCCAGAGAGTGTTACCAAAGGCCACTAAACCAATAAAGCAAATATAGGTCTCCTTGAGTCAAGCAAGTCTCCTCTGTCAGCACCAGCTGCACCTCACCTGCCAAGTGGCAGCCATATGTCTGTATATCCCAAATCTAATTGGCTATTAGCTCTCTCCTTGGAGAAATAACCCACGGCTGATGCCACAAGCTTACATCCTCTAATGGTTAGGAGATGTTATAAACTACAGGAAGACCCTGTCATACTTAACAGAAGAAAATGTCATTCATGGATTAACATACCATCAAAACCTCTGTGTCTATACCAAAGTAACCTACCATAATAATTAGTGCTGAGTAAATACCTATATATCTAAATTGCATGTGCTTCATTAGTAGGATCAAAAGGCTATATATTATACTGTTTAAATACCTATATATCTAATTGCTTGTGCTCTCATTAGTAGGATCGAAAGGTTAGCCTGGACAAGCTGGCAGCCCATGAAAGAAAACAGCCAGAATTGACCTGAGACAAGACAACAGCTCCAGAGAAGTAGATGTTTTGCTTCTCATCCACCTGTGCCCCTTTCCTAAGCTAGGGAACATCTGCGGAGAGGGGGCATGTAGAATGTAAGGGCTGCGATTGGGATGAATGGTGAAACTACAACAATATAGACTGGACACTCATTTGATCAACTTGATTGAACAAACAAGACCCCCCCCTGCCCCCGCTGAATGGTGGGACCCATGAGCTGTGTGGTTTGTGCACAACTGCGTCAAATTGGTTTTATATGAAGGTGGCTTACCACAATTATCACTTATTGTTTAAAAAAATGAAAACAAAACAAACAGAAAATTCAGAAAAGTTACGGCAGAATGCATGATGTGGGATGGGAAGGGGTGGGGTCGGGTGAAGGGAAAGGGATATATGCCTGAACTGAATTGGAAAATGATGTATGAAATACACAAAGCATCAATTAAAAAAAGAAAAAAAGAAAAAAAAAAAAACAACCAAAGCCATAATTCTTGGGCCTGTCACTGCCATGTTGATTTTCTCACACGACCATGTTAACCTCCTTTCCTTGTTAACATTCCAAGACAGCATTATACAAATCCCAGAATACTTCACGCCGATCTCTGGACAGTGTAACCTCCTGAAAATGGTCTGGGTGATTTCTAAAACAGGATTCCCCCAGAAAATACACACAAAAAAAGTTCCTTTAAACTTTATTGTGTTTTTTCTTATGATACTTATTGAAAATTCAGTTAATTCTACTGTTCCGAATTCTACTGTACCTTGCATGTCAATTTTTACCTCAAGATAAATTTTCTGTAATATGGCCATTCCAAATTTTCTAAGTAAAATTCCATCCCAAGCATGCTTATTAATAAGTTTTTAAAACTAATTCATGGCTACCCAAAACCATCTTTAAACAAGTTGTGCAAAACTAATAAATTAATAATTCATAGGCAATTCAGAGCCAATTAATTAAAAGGATCATTAACCATTCTAAGGCCAATTAATTTAAAAAATGTCCTGGACAATTTTAGAGTTGTAGATTGGTTTTCACCTATTTAAAATTCACAGCTTCCCTGACATGGTTTGTAACCTACCACCAAACTGAAATAGCAAGTCATCTTTATTCATGTCTGTCTTCTCTCCCTAAAATTAGCACCATTTCTTATTTCAGCATCTGGAAAGCAAAACAAGGCAAATTGGTATGGAGGTTTTCAACCCAGGTGGTCAAAACGAAAGCTAAAGCTAAAAAAATGTTCTTTAGCAACTATTGGTTATTTTAAAAATACTGTAAAGCTGATTAACTTTTTATTCCAATTAACTTGAGATTTTTACTGTTTACATAAATTTAGTGTTTAAACTCAGTAAAGACTAACTCTATAACCAAGATTGACTTTCTTTCCTAACTCAGGTTTGTATGTATATCTAATGAATTAATTTATTTATTAAGGGGAAATATAAATTTATACATTGGATAGCACAATGTTTTATTGAAGTTTTACTGTTTTCTACTGGTTATGAACCACATACACCTCATAAGGAACTGTGTAACCCATTCTATAAGGTTTGTAACTTAAAATTATACATCTAAGGATTGTTACGTATAAAGGTTAAAATTAAATAAGAAAATTTATTTCTTCAGGATTAAGTCTTAATCAGGTACCTTAAAGATTAAACAATATATGTTTAATCAATGTCTCTCAAACTTCTTTTTGCCTTTGTCCAAAATTTATTCACACATTATATAATGGCAAACTGAATTACTTATGTTGTTTAAAAATTAGTCTAATTATATCAACATAAAGGTTGGTCACATTTAAATGTATGTGAACTGCAAGTTGTTATTACTTATACTCTGAAACCATACTAGATTTCTAGGTAACAGCCCTGCCAATAATGGAGATCAAGTGTCTTCCTGTGATATTATCTGCAACACCCCCTTTTTATCTACAAGATAACTTAGATTCAAAATTCTGTAGTTTACCTTCTCATGAACTATGGACCAAAAACACCTATTCCTGTATGGGTATGTAGTGCTACATTCTCCTAAAATAGGGTAAAATTAATGTAATACCCTCCAAAATACAGCTTAACTTCTTGATTACATTAAAAGACATAAAATATCCTCTAGAAGGATACTATATTTCTAAAAAAAAAAAAAAACCATTAAATATATATGAAAGCCAGTTGCTATACTGGCGGGACTTCTCCCAACAGTCAATTATATCAGTAAAAAAATACATCAGCCTTTTACCAACCTAAAAACCAGGCCTAATTTTTGTATCAACTCTAAAAGGCCATGGGTAAACTCGAAGTACTAAACTGGTATATTATTGTGTTTTTCATATTTAATGTAATATTTCAATCATTAAAAGAACTTTAATTAGCTTATCTACTAAAATGAAAAAAGAAGTATTTTCAATAAATACCCACAGTTATATAAAAGAATGTTATTTCTAACCACTTGTGCCATACTAACAGCTCAACCTAGTATAACAAATAATGTTTACTTAACTGGCTATACTTTTACTATTCATATTCCATCAGTAAGTTACAGAAAGTACAACCTGAAAGCATAGACTCTGGCTCTGCCCAAGTCCACATGCTGGACCCTTGCCTTGCTTCATCTCCAGGCCAACAGCCAGCCCCTTCCCTGTGGTAAAAACTTGGAGCCAGAGCTGAGCTGCCAACCTCCTGCTTGAAAAAAAAAATGGCTGTGGCAGCCTAAGTGCTATCGACAACAGCAAAGAATGGGTTACATCTTTCCTCACCTCCCCTTCCCCCTTCAATTCTAAAGCATAGGAGCTGCTGTCTAAAGGAAAACCTCCAGGAAACCCAAAGGATAATTGTGACTGGATTTTATTCCATCAATATAGTTACATATACACATATTTCCAGCCAAACAAGACTTTAGGGGTACAAATAAAATCACAATATATGTTAAAAGGGATATCAAATAAAATATGTGTGTCTTCATGTATAGAACATAAATGTTATTTGTAGAGGATCATGTCATTCACATGTCTATGTCAGAGGAATAAAAGTCTTCTTTTTTAGGAGAAAAAATTTTATTCTTAGAGGAAAATGTTATTCACATGTCTATGTCATAGGAAAAATGTCATCTTCATGTATAGGACAAAAATATTATCTTTAGAAAAAATGTCATTCACATACATGTGTGTCTTGGTAAGAGAAAAGGTATTACTTTTGATTTGTCATTTTTTAGAGTTCCACCACTTGAGGTAAAAGTTACATACTCAGCAAGTCTCTTTTCATGGTTTGTGATACACTGGCACCAGTTTCTGTGTTTAAATTGATAGGATTAAAAGCACTTGAGGCTTTTGAATGTTTTGGCCGCTACACTGCAAACTTTTCCTGCCTCTATGTTAAGAGGAAAATGAAAGGATGCCTGTGTGTCAACTTTTGTTGACCAGCCTGTGCTACCTGCTACTACAGATGACAAACAGTCCCCCCAAAAAAACAAAGAGCAAATGGTTTTTGTCATTTGTGGATGCTAGCGCTAATCACATAGTAAGTAGTAAGGTAACGTCAGATATAAACACAGACACACACACACAGACACACACACACACACACACACACAAGTGACCATTATAACAGGAATACCTTAATGGGATCTAGAAGTAACCTACCACTTATTTTCAGACTTTGTAAATGTGGTTTCATGGGGGTAGGGTATGCATGTATATTTTCGTCTAATACAAAATTAAAGGTGATAACATGAATTCCTAATCATGTTTTGGAATTAATGTACAGATTACTTTCAGACATCATAATTTTGGCATATGTGTGAAGACTATGAACATATTTTGCATCAATACCAATTAGAGGGATAAACAAAAGGACTATGTCAAAGAACTTGCTGAGTAAACTTCAGCCCAAACCAATAAACCTCAGCATGTAAAAACTTTTAAAATATTGAAAAAAAAAAGTAGATGCAAGGCTATATGGCAAAATACATGAACTCAGGTAGGGAGTTGGAGTATAGAATAGGAAATTAATATAAAATTGTACTTAGTAATATGGTATGAATTGCACAAAACTTCAATAAAAAACGTAAAAACAAAAGAAAAAATAAAACTCATCTCTAATTCTCATGTTTTCCTCTGTATATGCAAATTGTTTTCCTCTTCTGTGTTTTGGTATTGTGTCTTTCTTTTGAGTGTTTGGCTTTTTACTTATGATATTGGTGGGGTATTCAGATCTCGTGTATTTGGTATTCTATGAGCTTCTTTTATTTCTATGGTTATGACTTTTTAAAAGTTGTGGAAAATTTCGTCTGTAATTCCGTTGAAGATCTGGTCAATACCATTATCTTGGGAAACTTCTCCCTTGTCTTTCCCTAATTCATGGAGGTTTGGTTGTTTCACCTTGTCCTACATTTCCTGGTTTTTCCACTCGTTATTTGCTAAAGTTTTCATAATCTTTACTTGAGCATTCTTCCACTTTATCTTCCAGTCTAGATACTCTGTTTTCTGCTTCATCCATTGTGTTATTGAGGCTGTCTCCCATTCTTTCATGTTGAATGGATTAATGTTGTTTAATGTTTTTATTTCAGACAGAGATTTCTTGTGTAGTTCCACTTCCTTCCCGAGTTTGCATTTTTCTCCTTATAATTGTTTGATCAGCTTGTCTGTGTGGTCAATTTCTTCTTTTCTCTCTCTCTCTCTCTCTCTCTCTCTCTCTCTCTCTCTCATTTCTTTCTTTCTTTCTTTCTTTGATTTTTCTACCTTTGCATCATGGGATCTCCAGTATTTCCACTTCCTTCTGAGGTGTGTCATTCTCTCCTCTGGTTCCATCCAGATTTTGTCAATTTCTCCCTCTAGTTATAGATTTGCTTGTTTATGTGTTCTATATATACTGTTATTTTTTAAAGAATGTCTATGATTACTCTCCTAAGATGCATGTCCTATTTACCTCCAGAGAGTTTTGATAGTAGGTTATGTAGTTTACTTTGAAAAGCCAAACTATTAAAGATGATGATAGCCTCAGAGTCCTGTAATCTCAGGCTATGTTAATGGTAACCCTAAAATGTGAGTCACTGCACAAATATTCTGCAGTCCAACCCCTAACTAAACTGACACTGAACATAGAATTAAATTCAAATGTACCATAAATTTTAATATTATATACAGAATGGAGTAAATGTGTAAATACTTAAAATGGGGGAAAAATTCCAAGTTCCATGAGAACTCATGCCATTGTTCTTGGATTTTTGTCTGTGCTGAGAAGATTGGGAAGGGGGCTTAGAGGATGAGAGTAATGAGAATGATAGGCTAAAGGTTTTAGGGAAAGTACTGAAAATGTTGGCGAAAGCACTTGCAACCAAACCTGACACCATGAGTACAGGAGGAGCTTTATATATCTGCTTAGAAAATAAATCTGTAGTCATTGAAAGTTCAGAGAAACACTGCTGCTGGAAAAGTGTCAGATACACTGAGGAGTTTGGTCTGGAGAAACATGAAAAAGAATGAAAACACCAAATTACAGATCCTGCAGAAATAAGTCAGAAAATCTGCCCCTTCTTCCTCCATGGTCTTTATCATGCCAGCAGGAAGATGAGATCCTGAAAGAGACCAATGTCTAGGGATATTAGAAGGAATCCAAGTGAACAAACTCAAAGAAAGAAAGAAAGACACCTGGTTTATACCAATGCAGAAGAAATGAGGTATGCATGGCAGAAAACAAAATGATACAGCACTCAGGAAATTAGAGCAAATACATTGTGGCCTGTCTGGTCTACATGGTAAGACCTTCTGTCAAAAAAAAATAAATAAAAAGATGGAGAAAATTTTTCAATCAAATTTTTTGGTAATTACATTTGTACTTTACCTATAAAATATTTCAAAAAGACTTACAACCATTAATATTCAAGTTGTTTAGAAGGATACAAACGAAGGGAGTTCTCCCAGATTCCTTCTATGAAGCCAGCCTCACTCTAATACCAAAACCAGGCAAAGATGCAACTAAAAAGGAGAACTATAGACCCATCTCCCTAATGAACACAGATGCCAAAATTCTAAATAGGATACTGGCAAATCGCATACAGACCCACATCAAGAAGATCATCCACCATGACCAAGTTGGATTCATACCAGAGATGCAGGGATGGTTCAACATACGAAAATCAATAAATATCATCAAGCATATAAATGGACTGAAGGACAAAAACCACACCAGCATCTCAAGTGATGCAGAGAAAGCCTCTGACAAAATGCAACATCCTATTCATGTTTTAAAGTCCTGGAGGGAATTGTCTGAAGGGATCATTCCTCAATGTAATCAAAGCCATATACAGAAAACCCAAAGCCAATATCATCCGAAATGGGAAAATCGACAGAGCACATGCCCTTAAAGGTGGAGAACTCGGCAAGGGCCCCCCTGTCACCACTCCTCTTCAGGTATAGTGCTGAAACCGCTTGGCTAGGAAGCATAAGGCAAGAAAGAGGAATTAAAGGAGTTCTAATGGAAAGAGAAGTCAGAACTATCGCTGTTTGCGATGATATGGATATGTCAACTAAGGGATGCAAAAATCCACCAGAAAAACATCCTAGAAACGATAAGACTGCAGTGAAGTGGCAGGATAACAAAAATAAATCTAAAAATCAGAACGCCTTTCTTTACACCAACAACTAGAATGAAGAAGGACTACAAGGAGACTTCCCACTCACAAAGCCACAATAAAAATAAAAACTAGGAACAAACTAACCAAAACCAAAAGAAATTCAAAACAAAAAAAAAAAATTTAAACCCTCTGAAAAAGGAAATTGAGAATGACATCGAATGATTGGACAAACCTCCATGCTCATGGAATGTGGAAAATAAATATTGAGTAAAAAATGTCCCAATACCTACCCAAACTGAGATGTAATATTTTAATTGGCATCCCAATCAAACCCCAAGAGTTTTCTTCACAGGCTGAAAAAAGCCTCAATATTCTTTGGAAAAAAAAAAAACAAAAGAACCCGAATAGCCAAAAGCAAACCCTAGCGGAAAGAGCAATACAGAGGGGGATGCTATAACCACACATCCAACTAACAGAGGCTATAGTCATAGAAGAACAGACCAGTACTGGACTAAAAAGCAGACAGTTGACCAATGGAATAAAACTGAAGATGCCAAACCTGAGCTCATACAATTTCAGCCACCTCATATTTGACAGAGGGTACCAAGAAATAACGAATGAAGGAAGACAGCACTTCAGCAAGTGGTTGTTGGCAAATTGGATCACAACTTGTAAGAAGAATGAAATAGAACCCTACCTCTCACCATGAGTACAAAAGGTCCACTCCAGATGGATCCAAAGAGCACAGTGAAAAGAACCCCAACTCTGGAGGTGATAGAAGAAAACTTGGACAGCAACCTACAAGGACATAGGGATAGAAAAGGACTTCCTAAATCAGAAAGCAGCTGCACAAAAAAATCAAATTGAAAGATCCTCATTAAATAAAAACAAAGCTTTGTACATCAAAAGAAACAATAAAGGAAGTGAAGAGAAACCCACAGAGTGGGAGGAAACCTTACACTGCAAAACAACTGACAAATGCAGTAATCTCCAGAGTATACAAGCTATCAAAAAACAAAGAAGAAAGAAAACAAATGAAACACTCAAAAGTGGAGCAAAAATCTGAATAGAGACTTCACAGAAGGAGGAAATTAGAGATGGCGAGAAACATCTTAAGAAGTGTGCAGCATCTCTGATAATAAGGAATGCAAATTAAACCACTTTGAATATCACCTTACCCAATAAGACTGGCTAGGATCAAGAAACAAATGATACCAAATGATGGAGAGGTTGTGAAGAGGAACACTCATCCATTGCTCAACAAAGCCCCTCAAAAACAATAAAATACCTAGGAACGAACTTAACCAAGACACCAAGAATCCTCTACAACAAATTTAAACCCTGAAAGAAGGAAATTGAGGAAGACACAGAAAGATGGACAAACCTCCCATGCTCTGGACTTGGAAAATAAATATAGTAAAAAAATCCATCCTACCCAAACTAGGTACAGATTTAAAGCAATCCCAATAAAATCCCCAAGAGTTTCTTCTTCACAGGCCTGGAAAAAAAATCCTCAATTTCATTTGGGAAAAAAAAGACCCCGAATAGCCAAAGCACCCTGAGTGAAAAGAGCAATATTAAAACAATCTATAAACCGACATCAAACTATACTAAAGGCTATAGTCATAAAGACAAGCCTGTACTGGCACAAAAAACAGACCATTGACCAATGGAATAAAACTGAAGATACCAAACCTGAGCTCATACAATTTCATCAGCCACCTCATATTTGACAAGGGGGGCCAAGAAGACACAATGGAAGAAAGACAGCATCTTCAGCAAAGGGTGTTGGCAAAACGGACACACACCATTGTAGAAGAATGAAATTAACCCCTACCCTCACCTGTACAAAGGTCAACTCCAGATGGATAAAGACCTCAACGTGAAACCCCAAACTCTGAAGGTGATAGAAGAGAAGCTTGGCAGCAGCTACAAGACATAGGTTGTAGGAAAAGACTTCCTAAATCAGACAGCAGCTGCACAAGAAATAAGATCGACAATTGACAAATGGGAACCTCATTAAACTCAAAGCTAAAGCTTCTGTACAATCAAAGGAACATAAAGGAAGTGAGGAGAAACCCACAGAGTGGGAGGAAACCTTCACGCAATAGTACATCTGACAAGCATTATTTCCAGAGTATATCAAGCTACTCAAAAACAAAGAAGAAAGAAAACAAATGAATCATTAAGAGATGGAGCAAAGATCTGAATAGAGACTTCAAAGAGAGGAATTAGAGATGGCCAAGAAACATCTTAGAAGTGTTCAACATCTCTGATAATTAAGGAAATGCAAATTAAAAACCACTCTGAGATATCATTACTCCAATAAGACTGCGAGGATCAAGAAAAAATTATACCAAATGCTGGAGAGGTTGTGGGGAAAGGGGAACACTCATCCATTGCTGGTGGGAATGTAAACTTGTAGTCACTATGGAAACAATGTGAGAACCTTAAAAGACTCAAAATGAGCCTTCCCATTTGACCCAAGTCATACCACTCCTGGGTATATACCCCAAGACACCACTTACTGCAAAGATACATGCACAGCTATGTTTATTGCAGCCTCTGTTCACAATGCAAAAAGCTGGAACCACCCAGGTGCCCTTCAACTGACGAGTGGAAAAAAAAAAGGTGGTACATGTAATACAATGGAATACTATCCAGCAGTAAAGAGGGACAACTCATGAAATTTTTGCAGGTAAATGGATGGAGCGGAAAGACATTATGTTGTGAAGTAACACAGTCCCAGAAAAACAAACGACAAATGGTGTCCTCTATATGTGGATGCTAGTACAACAACCCAGATATAAATATTTCTCATGGAGAGGGAGGCATAGTAAAAGAACAACAGAAAGACTGCATCAAAATGGACTGAAATGGTGAATTGGAAAGGGTGGATGGGTGGGAGAGGGAACACGGGTGTGTATTGATAAGTGCTATTTAATTGACGTGAGCTCACAAGTACCCCCAGTTTTCCCTAGACATGTCTACAGGAAACATGGTGTTTTAGGACTTAGTAAAAGTAAAATAGTGGCTGGAGAGATGGCCTAGCGGTTAAAGAGCAACCGACCGCGTCTTACAGAGGACGCCGGGTTGATCCCCAGCACCCATAATGGCAGCCCGAAGCCGTGGTGAAACTCCAAGTTCCAGGAGAACGTCCAGTTTCCAGGGGAATCCCGAGACCCTTCTTCTGACCTCCGCGGCATTGCACACGACGGCGGGTGCACAAACCGGCAATGCAGATCGTACAGTTGATACACATACAGAAATGAAATAAATAAAAATAATGAAAAAAGTAAAAGTAAACGTGTAGATTAAACAACATTGGTGTTTACAGAATCTGATAAAAATGGGTAATGCATCTGAATTAATGGAGATATAATTCGCTGTTGCTCACATTGCTTTACATAAAAATCTGTAGAGCAAGAACCTTGGCGATTGACACGATGACAAAATGTTCTCTTAAGTAATTTGTCTCTGTTGTAGCATAATCACCTGTAAGCATTCTCTTTAAGATGAGCTAACGTAAAAAATAAGTTTCTTCCCACGTTAATCATATACTAGTACCCAAACAACATGGGTGAAATTGTATGAAATCTTGCCTTGCTCTACCGCTATAAGTCAGTGTAAATACAACTGTTTGCTGGAGACTCATACGCTAAAAAAAGGTGGGGGAGGATACAGAAAGACATGAAAGCCTTTGTCAAAACCCTTTGCAAATTTCAAATCTTAAAACTAACTAATGGGAAAGAGTTGTTTGTTCAAACAGGAACAAGACGTCACCAACTTAACGGCTGAGAAAGAAAAGATACAGGTTTGCATGAGTAGGAATTGTACCAAGAAAAGAGACAACGAAAGCCTGACCCGTCTGACATTCAAAGGAAGAAAGCCTCAGATTGCCATAAACCATCGAACCCTCTGTGGATCCTACATGAAACAACTAGTTATATATGAGTCCCTAATGAAACATACCTTCTAGGTGCCACAAGGTTCGATATGAGGACGTCCTTGCCTCCCACCCATAGAACAAGGAGAAATATGACAATGATGAGGTCGCTTCCCCAACTGTAAATTGGAGGCAAATATTATGAGAGGTAATCCCTTATAAAAAAGAAAAAAAACTGCTTTTTTAATTGACTACTAGACGATGGAACTGTGGAAAGGGAGTTATTCTCATGTTCAGAACCAATATAATACTAAAGTCCTAGGTCAGCTATTCACTCCGAGGCAAAATATATTATGACAGGAGCTCTGACATCACAATGAGTTGTTCTACGGGGGCAATACTACCAGGTGGATGTTGGCCAGGGATCCAAACCCCCACAAAAGTAAAGGCTCCTTGCCCCTAAATTGGGAATACTACTGGAGGAGAGGCAATAAGACCCTGCTGCGAAGACCTGACGTTAACATGGGAGGGATGTATTGAGACCATCACTGCAAGTGTACAGATGGCCTTGGAAGACAGAGAGAGTGTTACCAAAGGCCACTAACCAATAAAGCAAAATATAGGTTCTCCCGAGTCAAGCAAGACTCCACCGTCAGCACGCTACACCTCACACTGCCTGGAAATACTGTGCAGCAGAGGCAGCCAGTGCCTGTATATCCAAATCTAATTGGCTATTGGCTCTCCCTTGGAGAAATAACCCTGGCTGATGCCACAAGCTTACATCCTCTACAGGTTTAGGAGATGTTATAAGCTACAGTAAGACCCTGCCATATTTAACAGGGGGAAAATTGTAGATTCATGGATTAACATAATCAAACATGTGTCTCCTATGCTAAAGTAAACCGTACGCAAACTATAGTGCTGCTTAAATACCTATATATATATAATTGCTTGTTCTTCATTAGTAGGATCGAAAGGTTATTCCTGGACAATCGGTTCAGCCCATGAAAGGAAACAGCCAGAATTGACCAGAGTCCAAGTCAACAGCTCCAGAGAGAGTGAGCTGTTTTACCTCTCATCCACCTTGCCCCCTTTTCTAGCCTAGGGAACAACTTGCGGAAGAGGGGGGCGTGGTAGAATGTAAGGGCTGCGATTGGGGTGAATGGTGAAACTACAGCAATGTAGTCTGGACACTCATTTGATCAACTTGATTGAACAAAACAACCTGTCACCCCCACTGGATGTGGGGCTGTAGGTGTTTGGGCACAACACCTGCAGATAGGTTTTGCATGAAGGATGCTTGTACTCATGGATTATCACTTATAGCTAAAAATGAAAAAAAAAAACTGAGAGAAAGATTCAGGAACAGTTATGGCAGAATGCATGATCTGGGATGGGGGGGGGGGGGGGGAGGGAAGGGGGAAATAAGCCTGAACTGAATTGGAAAAAGGTTGAAATGCCACAAGCACAAATAAAACTAATTAAAAAAAAAAAAAACAAAACAAAGACAAATGGTGTCCCTCATATGTGGATGCTAGTAAACAATAACCCAGAATAAATATTTCCATGGAGAGGGATGCAAGTAAAAGAACAACAACAGAAAGACTGCAATCAGAAAATGGACCGAAATGGTGAATTGGGAAGGGGGGAGGGTGGGTGAGGGACACGGTTATATTCAATTATGCATATTTAATTGACGTGAGTCAACAAGTGCCCAGTTTTGCCTAGACACTGTCTACAGGATACATGGTGTTTTAGGACTTAGTAAAAGTAAATATGTGTATATTAAACAACATTGGTTTACAGACGATTTAAAAACAGTAATGATCTGAGTAAATGTAGATGATAATCACTGTTGTCCACATTTGGTTTTACATTAAATTTTTAGAGCAATACTCGGGGATTGGCACATACAAATGTTCTCTATATTGTCTCTGTTGTACAGTATCACCTTGTAGCATTCTCTTTAAGATTATTTAACATAAAATTGAGTTTGCCCCCCAAGTTAATCATATATCATCACCCAAAACAACATGGGTAAATTTGATGAAATCTGAGCCTGATCCACCCTATATAGTATATATAACAACTGTCTTCTGGAGGATTCATGGGTTAAAAAAAAGGGGGGGTACAGATAGACATGAAACCTTCTCGTCAAAAAAAGCCTTGCAATTCAAATATTTTTTTTTAATTTTTTAAATTTTATTTCTGTTGTGTATGAATGTACTGTCTGCATGCAAGGTTTGTGCACGCACCCGCGTGTCGTGCAGTGCGCGGAGGTCAGAAGAGGGTCTTGGATTCCCCTGGAACTGGAGTCTCCCTGGAATTGGATTTACAGACGGTTCTAAGCCACCTGTGGGTGCAGGGAGGAACCCTGGGTCCTCTGAAAGAGCGTCGGCGCTCTTAACCACTAGGCCTCCTAGCCCCCAAATTTAAAACATAACTATGGGAAAGATTTGTTTGTTCACAACAGAACAAAATGTCACCAACTTAGGCTGAGAAAGAAAAGACAGCTTTGCATTGAGTAGGAATGTACCAAGAAAGTGCCAACTGAAAGGCGACCCGTCCTGAACATTGAAAGGAAGAAAGGCCCAGATTGCCATAAACTCGAACCCCTCTGTGGCCCCTACATGTACCAACTATTTATAATGAGTCCTAATGAAACTTACCTTCTAGGTTGCAACAAAGGTTTTGATATGAGACTTTCTTGCCCCCCCCCAGAACAAGGAGAAATATGACCGAAGATGAGGTCCGCTCTCCAACTGTAAATTGGAGACAACATTAGAGAGGTAATCTCTTATAAAACTGGTAAAACTGCCTTCTTTAATTGACTAATTTATGGACATAGAAACTGTGAGAAAAGGATTACTCTCTGTTCAGAACCAAATTAACACTAAAGTCCCTTAAACTATGCGCTTAAGCAAAATATATCAATACAGGAGCTCTGACATCAGTAAGGATTATGCCACCAGGGAGATGTTGCCCAGGGGATCTAAGGCCCACAAAGGTAAAGGCTCCGTGCCTCTAAACTCTGGGATACCTGCAAGAAGAGAGGCGATAAGGCCCTGCTGCGAAGACCCGATAGTTAACATGGAAAAGATAATTGAGACCACACATGCAATGTACTACAGATGGCCTCTGGATATCCAGAGAGTGTTACCAAAGGCCACTAAACCAATAAGCAAATACGGGTCTCCTAGTCAAGCAAGACTCCACCGATCAGCACCAGCTACAACCTCACCTGCCTGGAAATATGTGCAGCAAGGCAGCCATATCCTGTATACCCAAATCTAATTGGCTGATGCTCTCTCCTTGGAGGAATGACCCATGGCTGATGCCACAAAGCTTACATCCTCTACAGGTAGGAGATTATAAGCCACAGTAAGACCCTGTCATATTTAACAGGAAAATGTAGTTCGTGGGATCAACATATCATCAACATATGTGTCTATACCAAAGTAAACCTACCATAACTATTAGGCTGCTTAAGTACCTATATATCTAATTGCTTGTGCTTCATTAGTAGGATCGAAAGGTTATTCCTGGACAGACTGTCAGCCCATGAAAGGAAACAGCCAGAATGACCAGAACCAAGACAACAGCTCCAGACAGTGTGACTGTTCTGCTTCTCATCACCGTGCCCCTTTTTCAGCCCAGGGGAATATCCTGCGGAAGAGGTGGCGTGGTAAAATGTCAGAGGCTGCGATTGGGTGAAGGGTGAAACTACAGCAGTGTAGTCTGGACCCTCATTTGATTACCTGATGAACATACAACCCCTCACTCCCCGCTGGAGAGGTGGGGCTGTGGGTGTTTGGGCACAACAGCCTGCAAATTGGTTTTACAGAAGGATGCTTGTACTCATGGATATCACTTAAGCTAAAAATGCAGGACAGTATGCAGAATGTGATCTCGGTTGGGGTGGGGGTGGGGGAAGGGAAGGGAGATAGTCCTGAACGGAATTGAAAATGATGTATGAAATGCACAAAGCATCAATAAAAAAAAAAGTGTTAAAAAATAAATAAATGTTAGAAATAATAAAAAAAAGAGATTGCTGGGAAACATATTAAAAAGTATGTCAACATTATTAATAATTAAGGAAATGCAAATTAAAACCACTTAAAATTCATCTAAACTTGATAAGGGCTAGAATCAAGAAAACAAATGATACCAAATGCTGGAGAGGTTGTGGAAAAGGGGAACACTCTTCCATTGCTGTGGTGGAATGAAAACTCCTACAACCACTATGGAAAAGCAATGTGGAGAACCAATAATATATATATATGATATATATATATATATATATAATATATATATATAGTATATAATTTGTTAAACTTTTGCCATAGGTCATATCATTTTCTCAGTCCAAATCTAGAGATCACTTCCCTTTCTATATGCCCCTCCCATCCGAGTCCCTGCCACTCTGCCATACACGTCCTTTATCTTTTTCTGAGTCTTTTCCAGATTTTTTTTCTTCAGTTCTTTTGTTTGTTATTCTCTCCAACTTGTATTCCTGGCAGTGTATACACACACACACACACACACACATATAATATATATTATATATATATATATATATATATTAATATAACACACACACATATCACTTGAATTGGAGGATTTTTTTCCTAAAAGAATGTCATGTTTTCCTTAAGGAAGTGCTCAAGGTTCCTTAGCAATCCTAAACAACTATCAATCCTGACACTTTTGCTCCTCATTGGGGTCTTCCCTCCCATGATCCCCCAATGATGTACAGTAAGCATGCATCCTGTCTTGATCCCCCTGCACTGGCCTCCATGATACAGCCCAGGTAGTCCAGCAATTGCAGTCTATATTTTGATGAGGCTGACATCCCCTTAGCATTTAGTCCACAACTTGGGTATCTCAGTAGTCCCATCTGGCATGAATGTTTGGAGATTCTTGGAGGACATGAGTTCCCTTAGTCCATACTGGAAGGTTAAAAAGCTGTGTCTCATGTCTTTAAGAGCACCGACTGCTCTGCAGAGGACCGGGGTTTGATCCCCAGAACCCACATGGTCGGCCGAGAACCATCTGAAACTCCAATTCCAGGCGTATTCCAGTTCCAGGGGACTCTGACAACCCTCTTCTGCTCTTCGGCATTGCACGACATGGGTGCACAGACCTGCATGCAAAAAAAAAAAAAAAAAAAGAGAAAAATAAATAAAAATTAAAAAAGGGATGACATCAGGAAATTTGGTGGGAAAGTTTTATGTTAAATGAAGTAACACAGTCCCAGAAAAACAAATGAAGAGTGGCATCCCTCATCTGTGGATCCTAGCTCCAAGTACCTAGTTGTAAGGCAAACTGAGCAATGTTAATGTTATATTCCTCCTTATTTGAAAAGCAGCTGTGCTCTTATATTGTGAATTCCTTAGCAAGTTTTAGAATTAATCAACCATTTATTTTCAGACTTTGGAATTTTGATGTTGGGCACAGGGGTATGTTTTATTTTAGAGTATATAAACACAAAATGGAAAAATGTAAAATCCTGAAATATGGTTTGTAAATACAAATGCCTTTTATTTTCAGAATGATTTCTTTTTTAGTAGTAAGGTGGAGACACACACACACACACAATATGCATATGTTGAAACAATACAAGTTGGAGGGAAACACAACCCAAAAGAAACTGAACAACAACAAAAAAACCAATGAAACAGTGAAGTTCTCCCCCAAACAATAATCCTCTGCTTTGAACAATACTCTGGAAAGTCTCTGAAAAAGATGCAAGACATGTATGGTACAGTGTATGAACTCAGGTGGGGTGTGGGGCATGGAAAGGGAAATGAGTCTAAATTGGATTGAGAAATGATGTATGATGTATGAAAAAGTTTAATAACAATAAAATATATTAAAAATTTAGACTCCTTCCCCCATCTCTGCCCTCCTCACCAGGCCTCATGTATTCTGCCATACATGTTAAGTCCCCTCCTGTCAAGCATTTTACCCATAAGTCCTTTGGTGCAAGTTCATCCACTGGAGTCTTTTCAGTGTGTCTAGAGATCTTAAGGAAGTTTACTCTCCCTCACCAGCTTTACTCAGTTCTCAGGTTACGGCTGGCACACTGCCCACTTCTCTGGCACCATTCTGGGTCCTTGTTTGATTGAGCTAGCATGGCTCTTGTGCTCAATGCCACCATTGCCCTGAGTTCACATGAGCAAGCTTCTAGTGGCCTGAAAGCCTCTGTTTCTCTATGTTCATGGACTAATCATGGCTATTACACTCTTTCTGCCTCCTCTTTGGCAAAGATTCCTGAGCTGTGTGTGAGTGAAGTCATATTCAGAACCCCTCCCCTATCTCTTCTCCTCCCCATTATTTTTCCAATTTTCTCCCTTCTTTTTCAGGTACATAAATTTGGCTTTTGTTCCCCCAATTCTTTACTTCTCAGTGAGTTTTATTTTGGATAGTTTTTACTTCTGTATCTTCAAGTTCAGTAACATTTTTTTTTTGTAATGAAATTTTGATTTAATCCAATCCTCCAGAAACGCCATCGCTTTTTCCTTAGAAGTTTGGTTTGTAACTTTTAAATCTTCAACAACAGGACTTCACTCAGTCTTTGCTCTAACTTTTGGCACTAAAGAGCAGCATATCAGTAGCTGGGAGCTTTGTTCTAATACCAGTGTTATTTCCTGTTCATTTAGAGTGACTGATTTTTGCCTCATTGATGGTAGTTTCTGATAGAATGTCAGAATCGTCTTTTAACTTGCTTCATGATAGATATTTTTAATATCACTAAAATATTTTTGAAATCCTCTCTGAATTGCAGTTAAATGACTCAGAATAGTTAGATTGATCTGATGTTTGCCTCTAATCTTTCTTAGTTGGAGCAGAAGTATTTTTAGCACAGGGCTAACTTTTTTCTACTACTGAGAGAAGACCTTTCTTAATACTCTAGTCAATGACCCCTGAAATCTGATATTCTCTGCACTGGAAGTGAAAACTGACACCTTTGTTAACTGTGTGAATCTGAGCACTCTTTTTTTATTGATGCTTTGTGTATTTATACATAATTTGCCAATCATAAGTTCAGGCATATTCCCTTTCCCTTCCCCCCACCCCACCTCACCAATCCCAGATCATTGCATTCTGCCATAACTGTCCTGCATATTTCTCCTCTCAGTTTTTCATTTAGAATAAAGATAATTTATGAGTACAAGCACCTCAGGTAAAACCAATTGCAAGCAGTGTGCCCAAACCCCACACAGCCTCATGGTGCCCCCACCAGCAGGGGGGGCGTGTAGAGTCCAATCAAGTTGACAAAGAGTGTCAGGCATATTGCGTAGTGTCACAGCATATCACACCATCACCCAAGCAGCCCTTACATTCACACCACACCCCCTCTGCAGAGTGTTCCTAGGCTTAGAAAGGGGGCACAGGTGGATGAGAAGCAAAACAGTCACTTTCTCGGGAGCTGTTGTCATGGACTCTGGTCATTCTGGCTGTTTTCTTTCATGGGCGGACAGTTGTCCAGGAATAACCTTTGGATCCTACTAATGAAGCAACAGCAATTAGATAATAGGTATTTAAACAGTACTAATTGTTATGGTAGGTTACTTTGGTATAGACACAGATGTTTGGATGGTATGTTAATCCATGAATTATATTTTTTTCTGTTAAATATGACAGGGCTTACGTGGCTTATAACATCTCCTACCATTAGAGGGTGTAAGCTTGTGGCATCACGTGGGTTTTCCTCCAAGGAGAGAGCTAATAGCAATAGATTTGGGATATATAGGCATATGGCTGCCTCGCTGCTCTGTGCACAGTATTTCCAGGCGGTGGAGGTGTAGCTGGTGCTACGAGGAGGTATTTCTTGACTCAAGGAGACATATTACTTTATTGGTTTAGTGGCCTTTGGTAACACTCTCTGGTATTCCAGAGACCACGTACACTTGCAGTGTGGTCTCACATACATCTTTCCATGTTAATGTCAGGCCTTTCAACAGCAGGGCCTTATCGCCTCTGTCTTGCAGGTATCCCAGTAGAGGCAAGGAGCCTTTACCTTTTGTGGGGGCTTGGATCCCCTGGCCAAATATCTCCTTGGGTAGAATAATCCATTGCTGATGCCAGAGCTCCTGTATTTAATATATTTTGCGTAAGTGCATAGCTTAAGGAGACTTTATATTATATTTGGTTCTGAATAGAGAATAATTCTTTCCAGTTTCCTATGTCTATTATTCAATTCAAGAAGGCAGTTTTACTACGTTTTATAAAGAGATTACCTCTATAAATTCTCCAATTTACAGTTGGAGAACAACATCATCATCATATTTCTCCTTGTTTCTGTGGGGGGGAGGTAAGAAAGTCTCTGTATTAAAATCTTGCAGCTCCTAGAAGGTAAGTTTTTTTTAGGACTCATTATAATAGTTGTTACAAGTAGGATCACAGAGGGGTTTGAGTTTGTAAGCAATCTGAGGCTTTTTCTTCCTTTAAATGTTCAGATGGGCCAACCTTTCTGTTGGCACTTTCTGGTACATCCTACTTGATGCAAAGCTGTATCTTTTCTTTCTCAGTCATTAAGTTGTGACAGTTTGACCTGTTGGAACTACAAATCTTTTCCCGAGTTAGTTTTAAGATTTGAAATTGCAAGGTTTTTGACAAAAGGTTTTCATATCATCTGTAACCCCCCATTTTTTTTTTTTTTTTAGGTTTTTGTTTTTTGACCCATGAGTCTCAGAAGGCAGTTGTTTTATACATTTCTATAGGGTGGAATCAAGGCAACAGATTTCATCAAGTTCACCATGCTGTTTTGGGTGACTGTTGTGATTAACTGGGAAGAAAACTTAATTTTTTTTTAAATCATCTTATAGTGAAAGAGAATGCTACCAGGTGATACCTACAAAAGAAAAGATTATAGAGAACACATTTATGTTAATCCCAAAAGTTATTGTTATACACTGCTTCTTTAGGGGCTAACTTTTCCTCACTGCAGTTCTCTCAAACATTGTAGTAGGTGCACTGTGAGCATGTAACCAAGCTCTAAACAATACATTTGTTTCCTGTCTCTCAGATATTCTTGTCATTTGTTATTTGATGCCCAGTGTCTCTAGTGATGTTAATTTACATATTTTGTCTTTTGTATTTTTAATTGCTTCTTAGAGAAGGCAAATGTGGCCCTTATTTACTCCTTCTTAAATAGAAGCAGATGGTGTATGTTTGCTGATTTCAATACATTCTAAATGATATAGCAATCTGAACATTTTTGTAGTTCATTTTTTCTTTCTTTATTATTTTTTTTATTTTTAAGGGATTCTACAATAAATGACAACAGTTGTTTGCAGATAACATTGATGTTATTCGTATGTCATACATAGGTAATTGGGGCATTTTGCAAGTATCTATGTCCAAATTTTGAACAACCCAAGGTTCATAGTCCAGTTGGAGAAGCTTGTATGCACAGGCATGTTGATCAATCAGGAGTCCAGACTATATTTTGTAGTCTCATGATTCCCCTATCTCTCAGCTCCTTACATTCTACCACGCCTCCTCTTCTGGCAGTTTGTTCCCTGGGCTTTGGAAAGGGCACAAGTGGGTGAGAAAGAAAACAGTCTAATTTATTTGAGTGTTGTCATTTTGGACTCCAGTTATTTCAGGTTGTTTCCCTTCAATGGATTGAATGCTTTCCCAGTGATAACCCTTTTTAGTCATACTAACAAAGCACAAGCTATTGGATGTACAGGCATTTAAGCAGTACCAATTATTATGTCAAGCTAAGCTGTGAGCATAGACACAGATGCTTGGATGGTATGCTAATCTGCAAACTGTGGTTTCTCTATAAAGGGTGACAAGTTCTTTTTTTCAAACTTAAGCCCTCAGCCCTCGTTTTCCATAGGTTCTGCAACTATGCCTTCCACCCAGTATCAGAAATAGTCAAAGAATATGAATTTTGAACAAAATAGGTATAGATTTTCTCTTTCAGTGTGACAGATTTGATGTTTAATGATTGGCAAATTGACAGAATTACCTAGGAGACAACCCCCAGGGCATGTCTAAGAGGAAATTTTCAAAATTGGTTCATTAATGTGGGAAGGCTCACTGCAAATGTGGGCAGCACCGTCCCATGGACTGAGGTCCTGAACTGAATAAAAAGGAGAAAGTGAGCTGAGAAGCAGCATCTCTCTCTCTGCTTCCTGACTGTGGATGCCATGTGAGCAGCTGCCTCCCACGCCTGCCACCATGGTTTCCCATTCACGATAGACTGTGCCCTCAAACCATGGGCCAAAATAATTCCTCCTGCCATTAAGTTGCTTTTGTCATGCATTTTTGTCACAGTAATGAGAAAAGTAACTTGTATACTACAACAATTATTTGTGTAGCATTTTTATTGTATTCAGTACATGAAACCCAGAGCTGTTTAAATTACACAAGATTACATATGTGGGTTAAGTGCATATATGTGCCACTTTATACAATGGATTGAGCACGTGCAGCATCTAGTAATCTTGGAGTGTCCTGGTATTAATTCCTTGTGTATTTCTGAGGAACACTTAAATGTCTTAATTTTATTATAGTTATCTGTCAAATTCATACCATTCAAATTTTTCTAGAACAATCTTCTAACCCTGTACTATTGAAATCTGATTATCTAATATCATTCCTTTAGGAGAAGAAACTGAAGATTAATGTTTTTAAATGGCTGATTCATTTGAACAGCCATATTTCCTGACTGGATACAATAGTCAATTATATATTAAAAGGAACTCCTCTCTGGAATTTTGCTGAGTCATTCAATAAGTTGGAAAATGTGGGGCTGGAAAGATAGCACAGTGGCTAGGGAAGTGTGAGGACATGAGTGTGAATTCTCAGCACCCATATAAGAAGTCAGGCATGGATGCATGCTCAGCTGTAATGACAGTGCGCTGGGGGCAGAGAGAGGAGGCTTTCTGAAGATTACTGAGGCTTGCTTGCTGCCAGCCTAGATCCAGATTCAGTGAGACTTGTCTCAATGGGAATAAAATGCAGAGTGGTTAAAGCAGAACACCCAGCATCCCCTGCTCTCCCCACATGTACAAGCATGCATAACTGCACACACATGTGGGCATTTGCCACCTCCTCCCTACGATAAAGAAATTGGAGAATCAGGATTAGGAAACACAAAGAAAAAAGGGAGAGAGTAAAAGCTAGCATTTTAGCAAAGGGTCCATCTCAGAGCTAACTGTCATGTCGCAATGAAACGGTTTCTTCTGAACACCACTCCCCCCACTGCTGCGGAGATGGATGCTGTCAGGGAGGGATGTGGTAGCCCATGTTACTTCTTTCCTCTGGAGTGTGAACAAGATGCCCAAGATTCAGAAACCTGGATGGAAGTACATGACCAACAAGGTCCTAATCATATTATGTCTTTATTTTTCACTTATTTTCTGAGCCATGGTTTCCTGTATCCCATCCTAGCCTTGAACTTCCGGTGTAGAGGAAGTTGATCTTGACCTTCTGATCCTCCTGGTCTGTTTCCTGAGTACGAAGATTACTGGCATGTAGCATCATGCACAGTTTGTGGGATGCTGGGAATGGAACCCAGGGATTTGTGAGTGCTAGGCAAGCACTTTGCTAGCTGAGCCTCAACCCCAGCCTCTCATCATCTTTTAACTCCAGGAAGGAGTGAAGGGTTATGTGATTCCTTTCATGAATCAAGACGTTGCCTTCTAAGACTGACAAAGCAAGTGACTTTCCTCTATAGAATAAGATGAAGAGGAATATGAAATACAGCTGCCGTGCATTGCCAAGCCTCATGAGTTTGCTGCCTGTGGCCCATGCAATTAAATTAAGGAGTTCCAATGCACATAGAACAGTGATTCCACAAGTGAGTTCCATTGAACACTGGATACTACCCCAAGAGATTTTTCATTTCTATGAGTTTTTAAAGTGTTATACAGAAATAAACCTATTTTAAACTGTATCCTATAGTGTCTGTTTGGGGTGCTACTGTGCATTTATATACACAGCTTTGAACAGCTCTTCAGGGGAGAAATCCATTTACCTTTGTCAACCCAAGCTTCCCATATTTATTTAATCATCCAAGATTTTCATTCTTTAGCTGGTCTTATCTTCCC
This sequence comes from Rhizomys pruinosus, assembly GCA_009823505.1. Taxonomy (NCBI): domain Eukaryota; kingdom Metazoa; phylum Chordata; class Mammalia; order Rodentia; family Spalacidae; genus Rhizomys; species Rhizomys pruinosus. The sequence goes on along the minus strand of VZQC01000977.1, from coordinate 204,133 downwards.
TAGGACAATATAGAGAAATAGTAGACTAGAATCATAATTCTGTGTTGATACAAGGAAGAATTCACCCTGGTGGCCAAATTGGCATGCCCCCAGGCTTCCACACAGGTCTGAGTCTGTAGGAGTTGTGTCCTTTGGTATACAGAGAGTGGGACGTGTCCAGTGCTCCATGGATTTGATTTGGAGCACAGTCCTCCTTGGTGGCCCAGTACAGTTACAATAGATTCTCTTCCTGATAATGTACATATAAAATGAATTTTTGGATATTTGTTGGGCTGAGGGTATCCTGTATCCAATAAAATTTGGCCATGCTAGCAATCCTGACTTCAAATTATAATCACCTAATATATCATATTTTTATAAAAAGTATAGAGAATCTCCACAAGGAGGGCTTAGGCAAGCCATAGGCACATGTATATATGTATGTCTCATCTATTGTCAAATGGCCGGGGAGTTTCTACAAACTGTTCACACTCCAGTAACTGGGAGCCACTGTGCACGTCCCTGCTCCAACCTCCTTTATTTTCTTCCAAGGTGTCAGTCTACAATCCTATGCTCATATAAAACTAATTTTGCTAATTTACCTCCAGTAAAATTTTATGAGCTATGACAATCAAATACTTCAGGAATATTTCAATCTAGAGTTCATGATGCATTTTCTTCATTATCTTGGAAATGAATTGGTTGGATATAATTTGCTGTGAGTAATCCCATGCAATCTACATGTGACAATTACTCTGTCTTTTGGGGGCTTGTTGATTTATTTCCTTTATTGTTATAATACAATTGAGCAACTCAGGATACTTTTGGATTTATTAAGTAGTGAATTCTTGGCTACTCTTATATGTATATATTTTAATATATTTTTATGTGTATTGCCTACATGTACATAAGTGAACTTGTGTTGTGCAATGCTCATGGATGTCAGAAGAGGGGACCAGATCCCATGGATCTGGAGTTAATGATGTTTGTTAGCTGTCATATGGGTGTTGGAAACCAAACCTGGGTCCTCTGAAAGTGCAGGCAGTGCTCTTAACTACTGTGTCATCTCTGCAGGTCCATATATCTCTATCTTTATCTCTATCTCTATCTATCTATCTATCTATCTATCTATCTATCTATCTATCTATCTATCATCTATCTATTCATCCATCCAGCTATTATCTGTCTATCTGGTATCTCTCTCTCTCTCTCTCTCTCTCTCTCTCTCTCTCTCTCTCCCTCTCTCCTAATGTGTATATGTGCACAGCTGTGCAGGTGCCTGCAGGTAGTTGACCTAGGTTTTGGGAACTAAACTTGTGTCCTCTGCAAGAGCAGTAATATGCTCTGAACCACTGCACCATCTTTCCACCTCCCTGAGTAGTTTTATTTTTTTAGTTTAAAGAAATTATTTTTATAATTATGTGCATGTATAAATTGTATTATGATCGTATTCACATTGCCCTCTCTTACTCCTTTCCTATTCTTGCTTGTTCCTTCTTCTTTTTGACCGTTTCCCTTCTTACCTCCTTGTTGATTTTGTGTGTGTGTGTAGAAAGCCACACCTATTGTGTTTATGCTTATGACAGTCATGCCATGTCTGGAAGAGAGCATTCATTAGCCCTCCTCCCCATCTTCCAGCTCCTATAGTCTAACCTCCTCTTCTGTTATGTTTCCAGGACCTTGTAACAGGTGACATAGATGTCTCATTTTTGGACTCAAAAGTCCCTTATTCTCAGCACTTTCACCAGTTGTGAGATTTTTTTTTTTTTACTAATTATTACCCTCTGCAAACAGACTCTTCTGTGACCTGGGCTGAGAGCAACATTTGTGCATGAATATAAAAATAAAAATGTTTGGGAGGCAATTTGACTGCATGTCCATTTAGCAAAGCATCACTCACACATTCTCCCTAGGGCCTGTGATCTCCCCCCACCCCACTCTTTTGCCCAGGGCTACAGTAATTGTCATGTACTTCCTCCCATGGGGTGTGCTGCTAATCCAATCTGGAAGCAGTTGATTGACCCTCAAACATCCTTGCAATTGTTTCACCAGAGGGCACATCTTGCCTGCCAGTTTGGTATTGTTACCTGTGGGTCAGTTTTTGGGGAAAGACCTTGAATGGCTTTTCTCTCCCAGTAGCCTGAGCAGCAACTTCTGGCACTCTGGATGCTAGATCACAGGGAGGAAGCTTCCAGCTCAGTTCCAGCTTGATTTCTCCTGGTCCTAGATGCTATCTTATTGTCACTCTTCTTATGTGCTGTAGTTTGAATGTGAAATATCTCCCATAATCTCATGAGTTTGAGCGGTTGGAGCCCAGCTAGTGGTGTCGTTTGGAAATGTTAAAGAACCTTTAGGAGGCTGAGGCTTACTAGAGGCAGTACCTCACTGGGGGCAGATCTTGAGGTTTCTTAGCCTGGTTCTCTTTTCCGATCTTCACTTCCTGACTGCTGGGTAGTCTCAAACTCCTGTTGCCATGCCTTCCCCTCCATGATAGACTGTGCCAAAATAACCCCTTTCTCTCCTAAGTTGCTTTGTGTAGGAGTATTTTATCACAGCAACCAACAAGAAGCCAATACAGTGCATTTTGCTGTAAAAAATCTGCGCATTACTCGGATGTCTGTATATTTCATCTCCAATCATTACTGGTCTTTAATTATTCATAGTTTCAAACAATATCAGCATTTCTATTGTTTAAGATCCAATTAATTCAAGCCTATGGTTAAACTTGAAGAATGGGTTTAATACCTCACACATCCACACTGTGTCTGAGGCAATAATAATCCTTCTCCCATGTAATGCATTATTAACTTTTTGAGGTACTTTCTCAGGAGAACTTTTCAAATCCTGCAATAACATGGTGGCATAAGACAGATAATCTTGTCTCTGTGGAAAAGATAAGACTGCAGAGGTCAGAGAGATTAGATGAATTTGAGATCACGCAGAGCCCAAACAGGAACTTAAGTCTTTTGAGATCTCACTCAGGATGCTCTTTGAAATCACTGGCTTGAATTGGGGCTCCCAGGCCAACATTAAAGAGGAGGGACTTACAAACCTATGGACAGCAGAAAAATCTGCTTAAAGATTCCTTTTGTGTGGGAAGAACTGTTTCTCACTGTTGTAGTAGAGACTATAGAACACAAGGAGAGTAGGGAAGAAAACAAAGGCTGCAGATGTAACACTGGGGTTCTCATGCTTGCCCAGCAAGTGCTCTGACTCGCTGATCCCTCTACCTAGCCCTATCCATAAAGTCTTTAAACAGTAAAGTATTGAACTCATTCCAAGCAATTGCTTGACTGATCTCTCTTGTTGTAGTCCTATTTTGCAAATTGGGATGTCTAGCATGCGGTGGACACTGAATATAGGAATCAATTCGATGAACATGTAGGGATGGTTCTCAAAGGGCATGAGGAAACTTCATTTTAACAAATAAGATACATGTGGGTGGCTGAATTCTGAAACTAGTTATTACTTGGTGTTATCTGTAAAAGTGGCTATATAATTCTCTTATTACAATAAAAATTTATGCTTCTGAAAAAAGAACATAGACTCAGAGGCTGAGAGAGGAGGGGCATGACCAAAAGTGACTAAATGTATTATAAAATCACCCTGGGATACGAAGAAAATAAAATTCAGGTCCATTAAATTTACATCATTAAAATGAAGACTTATCTGTGCCACAGAATCCCATTGTGTGACTTTGCTCATTGATGTAACAAAATAGCTGAAAAAATGCTACTTAAGGAAGGAAAGGTTTGTTTGAGGCCCATTGTTGAAGGGTATAATCCATCCTAGAGGGGAAGGCATGGGGCCAGGATCATGAGGCAGCTGGTCCTGTTGCATCCACAGTCAGGAAGCAGAGAGAGATGAATGCTGGTGCTCAGCTCACTTTCTCCTTTTTATTCAGTCCAGGACCTCATTCCATGGGATGGTGCTGCCCACATTCAGAATGTGTCTTTTTCTGTTCTATTGAACCTTTCTGGAAACACTTGTACTTTCTTAATCTGCCTTTCTGGTTTTATGCTGGGTGAGTAAAACTTCCTTCTCCTAATAATTCAAGCCAATTACTCTTGTTAGGATAGTAACTCTGCTTTTTGACTTTATAGTCTAGGGACACAAGGGATTCTCTGTGTCCACCCAGTAGCTATAACTAACAATTCAATGCTATGCTTCCTTTGTACTTCCATTTGAACACTAAAATCTCCAACTCTAATGAGCTCCAAGTTTGGAAATAATAGTTACATAATGCCTCAATGTGTCCTAAAGAATAATGATGGTCTAAGGATGCTACTCAGTTGGTGGAGTGCTCGTCTGGAGTTCAGGAAACCATGGATTTGATCCCTAGCACTACATAAACCAAGTATGGTGGCACATACTCTGTAATCCCACCACTTGAGGGGTAGAGGCAGGAATAACAGGAGTTCAAAGTCATCCTCAGTTACATAGCAGGTTTGAAGCTATCCTGGGCAATAATAAGACTGCCTAAAGAACTAATGGTGCTTCAGTTCCAGAGAAAGTAGACTGTTTTGCTTCCTGTCCACCTGTGCCCCTTTTCTAAGCTCAGGGAACAATCTGTGGAAGAGGGGGCGTGATAGAATGTAAGGGCTGCGTTTGGGGTGAATGGCGAAATTACACCAATATAGTCTGGACACTCATCTGATCAACTTGATTGAACATACAAGCCCCCCGAGCTGGATGGTGGGGCCCATGGGCTGTGCTGGTTTGGGCACAACAGCTTGCAAATTGTTTTTACATGAAGCATGCTTGTACTCATAAATTATTACTTATTGTTAAAAAATGAAAAAAAAATGAAGTAATAAAAAAAGAAATTAAAGATTTGTTATTGCTAGACATTCAGTTGAGGGCTTGGTTCATATTGGGCAAATGCTCTATGCTGAACCACACTGCTGCCTTTAAATTTTAAAATGGAATTTCTTTGCAGGAATTGTGAAGAAAATGTGCTTTGAAGAACTAGAGCTATGTTTTTGGAGATACTTGAGATTTTCTGCAGTTGGTTAAAATGATAGAGCATTTTATATAAAACATCCCAGTATGATGTGATTCCTTTTAAATCCGATTCCTTTTAAATTACAGGATTTTGAATAAATATTTCTGATGTAGCATCCCAAATGTTCTTCCTCAACCTTTTCCATGTTAAGAGAATTAGAAATGATGTTTTATTCCTCTGTGATCTCAACAGAATTTTTGAAGAAAGTAAACCAGGAAAGTGTATGTAATTGTTTGTATACACTGAGTGATATAAGGAAAATATATGTATATGTTGATTTTTATTTATTAATATATTGGATTTAATTCTATTCGTTTCTTGGCCTTCTACTGTGTTCCTTTACTAATGGCAGACAGTTCAATTAGAAGTCTCTAGCATAACTGTTTTCTACTATTTTCACTGAAATAAATTCTCTAAGTGAAAGTGAAAAGTAGTTGTATCCAAAAGATGCTATGCTTTAAGTGATATGTAAATTATTAGTTTTGTTTCCTTTCAGATAATTCTCTTTGGTTTATTGGCTTATTCATTTTAGAAAAAAGTCTTGTTATGTTTCCCAGGGAGACCTTAAACTAGACTGAATTTGTTTCAACTGCCCAGGTGCTGGAATTGGAGGGACAAGCAGTCTCCCAAAGCAGAGGTTATTCTTAAAAAGATTGATATCTAATACCTTTAGATGAATTATTCACATCATCATCCTCATTTACAAAGATTAACTCTATTTGGTGATGTCAAAGTACTTTTTCATAATCGGTTTCCTGCATTTATTGGGATTTCTGCTGAAATTATGAAATCGTTTTTAGTACTATACATTCTTTCTGACTTCTCAAAGAAAACTGTGACCAAAAGGTATCATAATATTTGAAGTTTAAAATTTTTCATCAATCTCTTGCTATACATTGTGGATAAAATGGCTCATAAAAATCCTGATGAAATGTAATATTAATGAAAATGTACTTAAATGGATATGCTAGGCCATCATCTACACTTGAAGTGTATCTTCTCCTTTTCATTGAGTTTCTCAAGTGATTTTATAATTTCACATACCAATTTTGTATTTGGGGTTTGAAAAAAACATTTTCTTATTTTAGTTTAGCACAGTACTATGTTACCTGAGTGTATGATATCGCATCTCTGTTGTACAGTGCCCTTGGGGGGAAGAGGAAACAGAGAAGTCTGTAGATCCCGTGGAACTGGAATTGCAATCTGTGATGTGGGTATTAGGAACTGAACCCAGGTCCTCTGTAAGAGCCACCAGTTATTTAGCTTAATTTTATGTTTTCTTTGGTCATATCCCCCTTGATATGTTTAGTACTCCATTTTTATTATCCCTAAATTTACTGCCATCTTCGGTTAGAAAACATTAAGTTGAAATATGGTGCTTTAAACTAATTGGGACCAGAATTCTTTCAGATTTCTGAGCTTTAGATTTGAAATGTTTCCATAGGAACTGCTGATTGAACATCATGCTCTGAAATTCCAAAATGGTAAGTGTCTAAAACTATGACAAATGAGGGGAAATTTTGTTGTTGCTTTTTCTCTCTCTATGTCTGTCTGTCTGTCTGTCTGTCTGTCTGTCTTTGGTATGTAGCCTGGCAGTCCAGGAATTCTCTATGGAGTCCAACTGGCCTCAATCTAAGAGAAATTTACCTGTCTTTGTCTCCCCAGTTCTGGGGTTATATATGTGCTCTACACTGTTGATCTGGTGCCAATTTGAAACTTAGTTTAAAAGGTCCATAATCTGGGTTAGTGAACATCACTCCTATTTCAAATGTCTTGAAACTATGAGGACAAATATTTTTGTTCAAAAATGAGTTTTAATGAATATTTATTTCTAATATATCTAATATTAACAGGGGTTTGCTTAAAGGGAGAGCCAAAGCAGTTTCCGAGGCTACCAAAACTTTGGAAATCTGACAAGATAAGATGTAATTCTGATTTATAAGGGATATGTTTATATCAAATATGAAGGTTTCTTTGTTTCCTTATTTGTTTTTGAGCCAGACTCTTTCTAGCCCAAGTGTCCTGCATCTCCCTGGATAGAACTCCTTGGACTATATGACACTGATATCTATCTCTATCTTTATCTCTATCTCTGTCTGTATCTCTCTTTTTTTTTCAATTTGAGAAGTCACACTGCTCTTTTTGAACCAATGTTCTGAAGTGGGATAGATCTTCCTGATGGTTTGTATACTGAAGTGAGTGTCTTGGGCAACAACTCTACATTTTTCCAACTGGACATGAAAGGAAGCATGAACTCCAAAGTCCTCTTTACCACATGTATTTGTGTCCTGCATACATCTACTATCTATCGCATTGATGACTGATGAATAAAGTGATTCCACCATCAAAAAAAAAAAAAGAACAAAAAGAACTAATGGTGCTGAGTGGTGTCACCCCTGCTTCCACTTCTCTTTGAATTGCATGTACTCTTCCTGTTGAGGACACAATGATATGTTTTTTTGAATAAGTACATATACGATATCCTAGTAGAGGTACCACTTTTGTTTATTTTATTTTATTTTTAATTTTTAAAATTTTATTTTTTGTGTATGAATGTACTGTCTGCATGTAGGTTTGTGCACCTGTGTCATGAAATGCCTCGGAGATCAGAAGAGGATTTCAGATTCCCCTGGAACTGGAGTTAAAGACAGTTCTCAGCTGCCATGTGGGTGCTGGGGATCGAACTTGGGTCCTCTGCAAGAACAGTCGGCGCTCTTAATGGCTAGGCCATCTCTCCAGCCCCTGAGGTTTCACTTTTGAATGTTTTGCCTCCAAGATAATGGAAATAATTCAGACATGCCCTTAAGCATCCTGACCCAAGTTCTATTTGGTTAGACATTTTGTAGTGGCATACAAGTAATGTCATCAGTGGACCAGACCCCACTGTTATGGTCATTCTCTTACGTGTCATTTGTTGTGTGTGAGTACCACTGGGATACTATATAGATTTCCAAAATGGTAACTAAGATACTCTACATGCCTTTGGAAAGTAGTGCTAGCTGAGCCTATGCAGGTAGAAAAACAGAATTGAACCTCCTGTCAGAACACTGGAATCATTGCAAAATACTCCTCATTTATTCCATTTGTCTCAAGGACACAGCCTCACTGATTGTTGCATGATATTCTTTTTAAAATCTATTTATTTTTATTTTATATGTGTATATAATAAGTGTATGTATGTGTACCATATGTGCATGTGGGGCCAGAAGAGACCACTGGATCCCCTGGAACTAGAATCAGAGATGGCTGTGATCTGTCATGTGAGTTCTGGGAATTAAATCTAGATCTTCTGCAAGAGCAGCAAATGCTCTTAGACAAAAAGTCATGTCTGTCTCCAGCCACATGTTGTATGACATTCTTTAATAATAGTTGTTTTGTGTTTATCCATTCTTGAAATATTATCCTACACTTCTTGTCTTCCAGTTTGTGCTTTATTCTTCTAGTCACAATATAAGATTCCTATAAGATTCTGAATGGTAAACATTGCATATTATTTAACTCTCAGTCTCAGTACTTGGATAGAATATGACACATTCTGTGTTCACAGTGAATATTTGTTGAATCATTAAACCAGGTGTTTCATGTGCCCTGTTTATGCTTTATTTTATTCTCACTAATACCATTGTTGTGTGCTTTTCTTATTGAACCCAAGTTCAGTAGCATATCAGTTTAATCTTATGTCAATGAAAGAGCTTTTGCTTTTAATAAGAAAACTGGTAGGGATTTGTGTGTGTATGTTATATGAACATACTCTTGTGCATGTGTGCACTTGTGCACAGAGGTGTAGTTACATATATGTGCATTCACAGGTAGAGGCCAGAGGTCCATGTTGGGTATCTTCCACAATCACTCTCCAACTGACCAGCCAGTTGCAGGGATACTCCTGTCTTTGCCTCCTCAGGGATAGGGTTACAACTCTGGGATGATGCATGTAGCTTTTTATGTAGATGTTGGGGCTCTGGACTCAGGCTCTATTGCTTGCATAGGAGCTGAGTCATCTACTCAGGCCCCCCAAAATCTTCTGTTTTCACATTTCTTCTCTCATTGATATGTGACAACTTAAGCATTTCATAGTCTATTTAGATTTTCTCGTATCAGTGAAAACAGTCTCTGCATTGTTACTGCAGAAAGTAGCCAAAAGCTTAAAAAGTTGACTATGACTCAGTTCTGAAAAAAATATATAGAAAAGAATTATAATTTCTCTAAACCCCAAGCTGGGCATGGTGGTAGACAGACGTAATCCCAGCACCTAAGAGGCTGAATCAGGACTGCTGTGAATTTCAGGCTAGCTTGGGCTAGACAATGATATAAGGTCTGTCAGGGCTATATGGTGAAACACTGTCCTACCTGACAAAAAACAAAGTAACAGCAGCAACAATAACAAATCTCAACTGTGGATTCATTTTATAATTCTACCCATATGTTGTTTTCCACATTTTTGATGAGTACCTTACAAATATGAACTGATTAATGAATGTTGAATTAATTAAATTAATTTAAATGTATGCATAGCCATCAATGAAGAGTAAATTATACTCATTCTCTTTCATGTTAAAAAGGGCAATGTGAGGGTTTGAAAGAGAATATCCCTCAGAGACTCCAAGTATTTGAAGACTTTGTCCCTAGTTGGTGGGTCTGTTTTGAGAGGTCTAGGGGGAAATGTAGCAATGGAGATGGGCTCTGCCCATGCTCATGCCCAGCCTGTCTCTCTGCTACCTGTGTCTGCTTGAAGAGTGAGCCCTCTCAGCTCTCTCTCCCAGCAGCTTCCTGCCATGCAGCCCTGACTTGGTGGACTCTGGCTTCTTTGACTCATCCATAAGCCAACAAACTCCCTTTTATAAGTTGCCTTGATCATGGGGTTTTATTATAGCAACAGAAAAGTAACTAATATAGGTAATAGTACTGAAACCAATACTTGTGTGAAATTCATATCAATTGTAAGTAAAGCTCTTGTTCATATTTCATTTCTAAAGCAACCTCAACAACATAGTACGTGGAGAATATGTGGCATGGGATGTTATTTTAGTTTTTTTAATTAATAAGAGCAGGGTAGTTACAGTGATGGCTCAGCAGTTAGGAGCCAATGTGTGCTACTCTGTAGAGAACCTGAATTCAGTACCTAGCTCAGAACCTCTGTCACTCCAGCTGCAGGAGTTGGATGTCCTTTTAGGGACTCTGTGAGTACTTGCAGTCATTTGCAAATGCCCTCAGAGAGACACACACATATGCACATAATTAAAATGAAATAACTCTTTAATAACAATAATGATGATGACATGTTTATAAGAACATTGCATAATTGACCACATTACCTCTACTGCTAAATGAAAGATTAATCAAATCATAAAAAAATGAGTACTGTGGATCTCGATGATACTTTGCAGTTAAACTTTCCCAGCCAAGTCAGAGGAACTTCGAGTATCCAAAGGGAAGAGCAATTAGTTCTAATGTGGGAGGGAGGCAAAACTGAAATGGCAAAGGCTGTCAAGGTGAGGTGCTCAGAAATGTCTGATGGAAGATAATTGTTTCTTATTTTACCCAAAAGGGTATTTCCAAACTGCTGACTTGACACAGTTCTCTTTTTTTTTTTTTTTTTTTTCTTAGAACATTTCAATGACTATTACTTTTGAAACCATGCACAGTTCATTGGGAGCTTTGTACCCTGTTGGCTTTCATCAACCTTCCAGCTGGTTTAGCAGGAGCCATTTATTAAATGCCTGCATTTGTAGAAATTACTTTAGAAGCCATGGAAGTCAGCCTAGGAGGGATTTTGGAGAAGTAGCTACCCATTTTTAGTGAAAGAAATAGGTGCCTTTTAAAGGAAAATGGATTTCATGATGTCTTAGACATAGCAGAGAAAGAACACTCTAGTTGTCTGGCATACTAAATTACCGTAATGAGCTATGAGATAGTTAGCTATGACAATGTGAAGATATTACTTTCTTGCTTTGCTCTTTCTTTCCTTTGTCCCTTCTCTATGTCTTATTCTTCTTTCCATTTATGCAACATTTATACTTTTCTATTTTATTTATTGATGTGCCAAAAGTTCATGAAAATATTTGTGTTCATGTGTTATGTGAACAAATATCTATCAGACAGTTACTTACAACAGGCCAAACCACCAAGTCCAATTGGCAAACCAGTGAGTTTATTGGGATTACTTACAAGAGTATGGGTGGGGGTTATTTACAGAAACAAGAATGATTTAAAAGCAGCTGAACACCAAAAAGTCCACTGAGCCTGGATGATAACTCATGAAAACAGAGACCACAGAGCTTCATGCACAGCTGGCAGACAGCTGGAGGGGTTGGAGAGTCTCCTCTCTCCAGTAATTGTTACAGCTTATATAACTTAGAAGGAGGGACACAGTTAATCTTGTTAAATTTCAGGAATTTCAGAAGTCTTGTGAGTTGTTTACTTGCTGAGTCTTGTAACTTTTGTTTTCTTCCTGAATGTTAATGAGTTTCCCTGTAGGATGGTATGTTTCAGTTCAGAGGAAATTCCTTCACAATTCTATGTTAAAGCTCTTCATGACATCTTTTAGATATTAGCATAAGGGGCAGTGAATTTAGAATTGGACAGGTGGAAACTGTCATCCTATTCAGAGAACTCTTAGCACAGAGCAAGCCTATGACTCAACACCCATAAAGGACAGTTGAAGAATCCATTTCCTTCAAAACTGGAGTGCTCTTTTCTATTTTCAAATTCACTTCACTTTTGTTTTTTTCATTTTTTTTTATTTATTTCTGTATGTGTATGAATGTACTGTCTGCATGCAGGTTTGTGCACCCGTGTCGTGCAATGCCGCGGAGGTCAGAAGAGGGTGTCGGATTCCCCTGGAACTGGAGTTCTCCTGGAATTGGAGTTTCAGACGGTTCTCAGCCGCCATGTGGGTGCTGGGGATCGAACCCCGGTCCTCTCACTTCACTTTTGTATCAAATGAAACTCACTTTAAAAAAAAATTAAAGTAGCTGCATTTTTCTTCAGCAGAGAGAAATCTTTTATTCCCCTCTAACCCTTTCCATTTTTCATGACAGCCACTGCATTTTCTTCTCTAAAACGCAAAGAAGTCAATATAAGCATGGCTGGCAGGCTAAAATGACTATGGGATAATTTGTATTTGCCAGACCAAACAAAATCAATCACCATTGTTCAGGGACCCACAGCATTAAATGGCTATGAGAGGATATTTCTGGATTTCCATAAAGTAGGTTTTATAAGTACAGAGAAAAGAGCAGATCATCAAATAGCCCCTGGTGTAGTTTGTTATTTTTAAATTTGTACCCGAAAATATGAACTATATATATGGTGGCTCTACTCTACTGACTTAATGCAAACTAAAAGACAACTTGACACTCAGAATGATGGTGCTTGCTAGTTTCCACTAGGGAAGTATATTTAATAAATGCTTATGAAAAGTTTGAAATAACCAGTACAGAAAATTACCTTGCAGGTCAATGAAGATGAATAGAAGATGACTTAGTAATGAAATGGAAATCAGAACAGAATTAATGGAATCCAATGTGTACACTTCAGATCACGCCATTTGTGTCAGTCTGTGGTCTGTAGCTATTGTTTCACGGTGAAGCTTTGAGTTTGGTTTTGTTCTGTTTTTGTTTGGATTATTTTTCCATCTTTCCTCTTGTGTACTCTAACAGTTATATCCTCATAACTCTTTCTCATGAGAGTTCTAGAAACACACCTTCCCTCAGGGGATGTACTGAGCAGCCAAGAATTATTGCAGAAAGCCTGGCGATATTTCTGAGCACACAAGTATTCACTTTTTTGGACACTTAAGGATTAAGACTGATTCTTTAGTTTAGAGAATGAACTGAGTTGCTCATGGCAGGCTTGGAAAAACAGATGGCTCCAGTCTAGGAAAACCCAGCCCCAATCTTTTTAGTTTTTCTTCTTTCTCAGTTACTTTAAGTCTTCTAAAAAATATTGTTCTGGGGGTGGAGAGGTGGCTCAGTAGTGAAGCACTCACCATGGAACGGTGAGGGTAGGAACTTGGATCTCCAAAAGCCCATGTAAATGCCAGGTAGATGCCTGTAATTCTAGACACAGAATGCAGAGTCAGGGGACCCCCAGAGCCTGGTGCTTAGCTAGATAAGTCGTATCAGTGAGTTCTAGGCTTGACTGAGTGATCCTAGCTTAACAAATAAAATGGAAGATGACTATGGATGTTGCCTGACATCAGTCTTGGGCATCCATGTGCAAATGCACACACGAATAAAATGCTAATAAACATGTAAAGGCATGAATGTACACTCATGTACACCACACACATAAAATGGAAAAAGAAAAAATATTATATATATATATATATATATATATATATATATATATATTGACCTGAAAGGACTTTGAAAGAAAGAAAAAAGAAAATCTTTTGGATCAAATTCTAAAATGGAAAGTTTTGTATATGTGTGTATTTATGTATTGAGTGAATGCTCACAGGTGGCTGCGAGAGAAAGGAGGGCAGGTCAGAAGATGAATAACAATGTAGGACCTGGTGCAAATAAGTTATAAGCTGCTCCCACAAAAAGCTGTGAATGGTAAGCCCATCATAGGATGTCCTATTACATCTATCCTAGCAATTGGCTAGTAAAATGTCTCCAATTATTTCAAATCCAGGCATGGCCCATCATTTCTCTTAGAAGTAACAGATCATTTTAAATCTATGGACACAAAACTGGGCATGGTAGTGCATGGTTTTGACACTAACACTCAGAAGGCAGGGATAGACAGATGTCTGAGTCTGAGGCCAACCTGGTCTACAGAGGGAGTTCAGGACAACCATAGCCAAAGTTTCAAAAAATAAAAAGAAATCTATGAACATATACACAAAATTATTATTTTACTTTCTATGTATGAGTCTATTCCCTGCATATTGGTAGGTGCACCCATGTTATGCAATGCCCATGGGGGTCAGAAGAGGGCATAAAATCCCCTGGAACCGGAGTTTTAGATGGTTAGCCATCTTTCAGCCCTCTCAGCCCCAGGCTATCAAATTTTGTGATTACAGAGTTGGCTAATCTATGACAGATTCAGATATTAGCTGCAAACTACCAAGTTTCACTCCTGGGAGGGTGTGTAATCCTCCCAGGGCCTGCATTTCTGAATGGAATGTAAAGTCTCATTGGTTAAGGGTAATCTCCTGAAGAAGGCAGCAACTATAATCACTTAACAGCCCACACACATAGCCTCAAATATATTCACTAGCCAGAAAATTCTTTCTGGGCAGGATTCCAGCAGTGTCTATAAAGAGAAACTAGGTTGCAGAGATAGCTCAGCAGTTAAGAATGCTTGTTGCTCTTACAGAGGACCCACGTTTGGTTTCCAGTACCCATATGGAGTGATTCCCAACTGCATGTAGCTCAAGCTTCAAGGGATCCAGGAACCATGTTCTGTTCTGGACTCCACAGATACACCACGCACACATTCACACATACACACATATACACATACACAGTCTCTCTCTCTCTCTCTCTCTCTCTCTCACACACACACACACACAACAAAAGTAAATCTTTGAAAAAGACAACAGCACACTGGTAGGCATTATACTTCAGCATTTCATTTTCTACAACTATCACACTTTGTATCATATTCTTTTACGTGTTGTATTTGTATTGATCTGGCTATTAATAAACATTAGTTGTCTCCAATCTTTTTGAATTATCACCCAGAAATGTTCTGTCAACATTTGTCACATTGCCATATTGAAATAGGCTACAGTTATAGATGCTGAACCAATGGATCAAAAGGTGTGTGTGTGTGTGTGTGTGTGTGTGTGTGTGTGTGTGTGTGGATTAATTTTGTTTGATTTCCCTAAATTGTCCTTTATAGGCATTTCGCCAATTTAGATTCACACCAGCAGCACAGGGATTTTTGTCTCCATATGCTAAGTAAAAGACATTGCCAAACTTGGTCCTGTTTGCCCATCAGATGAAAAAGTAAAGTATTTAGGCTATTTTGAAAAGAGTTTCTTCTGACACCAAAGCTTCCTACTTAGTTCTTCATCCTGTTATTTTCACATGAAAATTCTTCTAAGGCATCTTTTCTGGCACCCTGATTAAGTGAGAATCTTCATCAGTGCTTGTAGCACACTATGCATTTTTGCTATATTTTATAAATGTTCATATTTGCATATGTGTATCTTGATATAAGCACAAGCTCCTGTTATCCATCTGTACAGTGAGTTCTGTTTAACCAGGGACTGTCTGACTTATTTGACTCTACTCCCAGTACATCCATGTAGATTTTAATAAATACCTGAAGAATGATAATGCTGTATTATTGAGGCAAAGTCTCTCAGATCCCAGGAATCATGTTCTTTCTACAATAAAATTTAGTTAAGTTGACATTGAAATTCAAGGAGTTGATATGCTATGCCAGAAAGCCTTATAGACGGCTGCTTGACAGTCATCAGTTCAGAGACACATAACAGGCCAAAGGGTTGAAAATAAGAGACGAGTGCTCAGTTCTGAGTGGGACATCTTTATAACCACCACACTTCCACATAGGCTCAGAGAACATTGTGGAAGAGGAGGCAGGAAGAATAGAAGAGCAGTTGGATAGGGATGAGTATGGAAAATGCTGTCAGCTGGACATGTCGTAGCTCATGTCCAGACTCAATCATGAAGTCACAGTAGCTGTGGCTTTCTGCACCAGATCTGCACAAGATCAACAATAGATGAGAAGCTCCTAAGTCTCACTCTTTACTTAAGAGCTATTGGCAGTTGATAGCTTCTCAGTGTTATAAGAATCATTGGCAGTTGAAAGCTTCTCAGTGTTGTAAGAATCATCAGTTTTTAAGGTGGCCCATGTATGTTTCCTATACTCTGATGGATGGCCCCCCAACTGATTCACATAGAGGCAGCACTAATTGACTTAATGGGTTATAAAAGAAAAAAAAGACATGAAGTTCTTAGGGAGATATGTTGGGAGGCTATGGAGAGAGTTGCAGGGAAATGGGAGTGGATATAAATGTATGAAATTTAATGTTAAATGAATTAAATTATCAAGAATGAAGGAAAATATTTTTAAATGTCTGCCTGAAGTTTTGTGTTATATTCCATTCCTTTATTTACGTTCTATAAAAGCATACATATTAAATACCTGGGCTAATGTCTCCCAATACTTAGTGGAATTTACTATTTTTATTTCAGTGACAAATTAATCAAACTTCTGGTGACTTGGATTTTTCTTAATGGGTGTACTTCAGAAACCGGGCAGGTAAAGCCATCTTAGGGAGGAAGGAATGGTTGAAGTTGTGACCTATGCTTTCTTCAAAAGAATCCAAATGTTGCAATCCACTTGAAATAAGAAATATATTTAATGAGTTAAGATTCTAGATAAGACTGACTCAAAGTATAGGTATCTAACTTGCTTTTCCTCTGAGACAGAATCAAGCTTGTCTATACAGAATGATGAAAAATGCTTTTTTTTTGGAATTAACATACAGTTTATTCCCAGAGGTCATAATTTTGATGCATTTGTGATGATTATATAGGCATTTGTTGGAGGAATACAAAGGGGAGGGAAAAACAACAACATAAAGACTGGGTTAAAGAACTGAATGATAAGGTTGAACTCTGCCACAAACAACAAGCCTCTGCAGGGAAAAACTTTGGAAAGACTGAAAGATGCAAGACATGTATGGCAGAAGGCATAAACAGGAGTGGGGTGGGGCAGGGAGAGGGGGATGTGTCTAAATTGGACTGAAAAGTAATGACCAATAAAAAATATATATATATATATATATATTACAATGAAACTCATTATTGCATATAATTTATATTACTAATTAAAAGCTTTTTTTATTTCTAATGTGTATGAATGTACTGCCTCCATGTAGGTAGGTGCACCCGTGTTATGCAGTGCTGCGGTGTTCAGAATAGGGCATCGGATTCCCCTGCAACTGGAGTTAAAGATGGTTCTTAGCCACCATGTGGGTGCTGGGAATTGAACCTGGGTCCTCTGCAAGAGCAGTCAGTGCTCTTAACCATCTCTCCAGCCCCATTAAAAGCTTCTTTAAAAAGAAAAATAAAATCGGTAGCTCTAGCACTCCTTGGCCCTTTTGCCAAGATCAAGTGTAGTATCTATTCTTATCAGCTTAATAAGATCTGTAGCTCTGTAGAAGATTGAAATTATCTCCATTTTTACATAGCAACATCTATCCATTCTTATTTCTTTTTTTCTTATATTTTTCCTAATTATTTTGTTAATTTTTCCCCCTTCCAGTTCATGCTGGCTTCTATGGAAACTGTACCAGTACCCTCATTTATCTCCATTTCTTGTAATGTAGAGAGTATATTCCCAGGCATGGGACTAGCTCATATACCTTAATATAGATGTGTAGGGGTGTGTGTGTGTGTGTGTGTGTGTGTGTGTGTGTGTGTGTGACATTCTCATATAGCATAGGATAACCTACAGCAGGTGATCCCCTTGTCTTCAGCTTCCAAATGCTACAATTGTAAGCACATACCCCAAGACAACAGCTCCAGAGAAAGTAGACTGTTTTGCTTCTCATCCACCTGTGCCCCTTGCCTAAGCCTAGGGAAAAATCTGCGGAAGAGGGGGCGTGGTAGAATGTAAGGGCTGTGATTGGGGTGAACGGTGAACCTACAGCAATATAGCCTGGACACTCATTTGATCAACTTGATTGAACATACAAGCCCCCCCTGCTGGATGGTGGGACCAAGGGGCTGTGTGGGTTTGGGCACAACTGCTTGCAAATTGGTTTTACATGAAGGATGCTTGTACTCATAAATTAACACCTATTGCTAAAACATGGAAAAAAGAACTGAGAGAAAGATGCAGGACGGTCAGGGCAGAATGCATGATCTGGGATGGGGTGGGGTCGGATGGGGGTAAGGGCAGGGGAAATATGCCTGAACTGAATTGGATAATGATGTGTGAAATACACAAAGCATCAATAAAAAAACAAAACAGGAGATCTTTGTTTTGGGCATCCAGCATTTTGACTATGATGTGGCGTGGGGAGTTTCTTTTCTGATCTTGTCTATTTGGAGAAATTAGGTATGTAAACATCTAGCATAATAGACAATGAGGTTTCATCTGTAACAGTCTAACTGAAACTTAAGATATCCACACTAGTATTTCAGAAAAATGCTTTTTTAAAGAGGAAATAGAAAAGTAGGAAAGATTAATGTTTAAATAGGGTCAGTAAAATGGTTGAGCAGGTAAAGACATTTGCCAACAAGCCTGATGACCTGAGTTTGATCCCTGGGATTTACATGGTGGAAAGACAGAACTTCCTGTCACAAGTTGTCCTCTGACATCCACATGAGTGCCATGTCACATATGCCTGCCCCATATACTTACACACATGCACATGTGCAGACACAAATATAATTAGAACAGATTAAAAAGAAGTAATAAATCTGTCGATCTATTGGAGATGGGGTTAAAATATTTTATAACACAGTACAAGAATTATCTTTTCATTAAATTTGTCCATGCTTTTTTGGGTGACTGTATGTTGTTAATTTGGGAAGCAAACTTAATTCCTTAAGTTAAATTATCCTACAGGAAAAAGAGAATGTTACAAGATGATACTGTATAACACAAAAATTATAGAGAACATTTGTATATGTTAAGCCAAAAGTTATTGTTATATAAATATTAAGTAAAATACCATGTAATTTTAAATTAAATATACATTAATAGAATATAGACCCGTGTCCCTCTCCTGCCCCTCCCACCCCTCCTGGTTCACCATTTCAGTCAGTTTTCTGATGCAGTCTTTCTGTTGTTGTTCTTTTAATATGCATCCCTCTCCACAAGAAATATTAACAACTGGGTTATTGATGCTAGCATCCACAGATGAGGGATACCATTCATATGCACTCCTAACCACTGAGCAATCTTTCCAGCTCCCAATATCTAAACTTCTGCAGAAGTTTTTACATTTGCATAAATATTTCACCTGGTTTAAATATTTCTTATTATAAAACACAGTAGCTTATGATTTCTTATTCTTAATTCATCTCCTACTGAGTTACTGTAAAGTCTCGGCTGATCAAATCTCTCATGGTGACATTTGCAGATGTAGAGCTGCCAGATTGTCAGCTAGTGTGAGTCCACCCATCACAATGCATCATATCCAAAAGAGTAGAAAGAAAGCAGTAGCCACTGAAGCAGATTGCTATTCCATAGCCATTCTCTAGGAACTATCATTTTCTGAGAGGAAACACAAAATTTGCAAATGTAGAATAATTTCACCAGTGGAAGATGGAAATCATTTGTCTCAGAGTTGTCTTCTCCTCTGACATTGCAGTGTCAGTCCTTATCCCCAGTGCTTTGGGATAAAGATTCTCCATGCTTTATTGTAGAAGCTTTCTGTGTCTTTGAAAAACTACATTATCATCTCCATTCTTTGAATAAGTTTTTTGGTATGTATTGTGTGTGTGTGTGTGTGTGTGTGTGTGTGTGTGTGTGTGTATGTGTGTGTGTGTGTGTGTGTGTGTGTGTGTGCTTATGGAGGCCAGAGGACAATTCCAGATGTCATTTATCAGTGCTGTCTAGCTTGATTTTTGAGGCTTGACTTGGGGCTCGCCACTTGGGTTAGGCTGGCTGGCAGGGAGCCCCAGGCATCTGCCTCTTTCCTCTTCCCCAGCACTGGAATCATAAGCATACGTCACCATGTCCAGCTTTTTTTGGCACATGCTATGGGGATTGAACTCAAGTCTTTCTGCTGACACAACAAACACTTAACCAAACTATATCCTGAGCTCCTTTTTGCCCAAGTTTTAGAATAAATTACAGTTGCTCATTGTTTTATATAAAAGATGAATTTTTCAGGTTCTATTTTCTTTAGCCACTGATTCAACTTTTTTTTTAGGTGCTCCAAAGTTTATTGTGTTGAGACTGCCATTTGTGCTTATTTTTTGAGTTGGTGAATAAAATCAGACAGCTAAAAACATTACTTTAAATTATTATCAGTTAAATGATTTATATGTACCTAATTTGTTAACTTTTTACTTATTTATTTTTTATTTAAAATTATTTATTTATTTATTTATTTATTTATTTATTTATTTATTTATTATTTTTATATGTGTGAGTGTACTGTCTGCATGTAGGTTGGTGCACCCATGTTGTGCAATGCCAGAGAAGTCAGAAGAGGGTGTCAGATTCCCCTGGAATTGGAGTTAAAGATGGTTCTTAGCTGCCATGTGGGGATTCAACTTTTTTGAGTGTTAGGTACATAGCACTAAGAACTGACAAAGTTGATTCTTTCATAAAGCTTACACACTGGGAAGAGGAGGAGAGGCAAGGGAACCAGAAACTGTTATTCTGTAGGGAAGGAAGTATGATAATGTTATCATAGAGTGAAATTTGGGAGCAGAGGAACCACGCCCACCCCACACTGGACTGTCATGAAGTGCACTCTGCAGGAAACGATGCATATCTGAGACTCTGATTTCTACCTGGACCGTCACTGAGCATTTAGGTAATACCTAATGCTCACAGAAAATTTTTCAAACGAAAAATTGATCATTAGGATGTTTTGTTGTTGTTTGGTTTGGTTTTTGTTCTATAGCCAAATGAACAATTGATTATTAGGAAGTTTTGTTGTTGTTTGGTTTGGTTTTTGTCCTATAGGCAAATGAACAATTGATCATTAGGAAGTTTTGTTGTTGTTTGGTTTGGTTTATGTCCTATAGCCAAATTAACAATTGATCATTAGGAAGTTTTGTTGTTGTTTGGTTTGGCTTTTGTTCTATAGCTATTTCCTATGAACTAAAATATTCCATTCAGGCTCAGAAAGTAAAAAAATAATATGTAGAAAAAACAAGGCCCAGGAATTTCCTGAAATTTGCAAAATTCACAAGGCTCCTCTCTAAGTTTACACAGCAGTAACAATTTCTGGGAAAAGAGACTTTCTGACCTGTTAGGTGTCTGCGGGTTGTGCGGAAACCTCAGGGATGCAGCTTTTACAAACCATCGTCCATGGTGAGGTGGGCTTTTCAGTAATGAAGTTGCCTTTGAGCCATCTATACTCCTGTAATAACCCCACCCCATGCTTCTCTAAATAACCCCAACAGACACTGTTTTATTAAGACGCACTTGAGTGGTATTGCTTCTTTGGTCTGTAACTGGTATCTAATCTGTGACTCTCTGCCTTGGAAAAGCCTCACTATGGCAGCCCTCACTGTGGCGGCCCTCACTGTGGCGGCCCTCACTGTGGCGGCCCTCACTGTGGCATCCCTCACTGTGGAGGCCCTCACTGTGGCATCCCTCACTGTGGCGGCCCTCACTGTGGCGGCCCTCACTGTGGAGGCCCTCACTGTGGCATCCCTCACTGTGGCGGCCCTCACTGTGGCATCCCTCACTGTGGAGGCCCTCACTGTGGCGGCCCTCACTGTGGCGGCCCTCATTGTGGCGGCCCTCATTGTGGCGGCCCTCACTGTGGTAGCCCTCACTGTGGCAGCCTTCACTGTGGAGACCCTCACTGTCCTTGAACTCATGATTCTTCTCTGGAAGCCTCCTAAATACTGGGATTACTGGCAAGTACCAGGATTCCTAGCCCAAACACATGCAGCACCAGGAATTAAAATATTTATTGTAAATCTAAAATTGTAAAGAATGTCATTAAGTTTTAGTGCTGGAAGACAAAGTACGCTGGGCAATTCACTAAATGGAAGCTTCTAGTACACAATCAGCCTTGTAAACAAAACACGCACATCAGATGTGATTGACCAGCAAAGTTCTTTAATAACCATCTGTCAGGCAGCATATTCCCTAAGCCATCTGCTGTGAAATGAGCATGAAATATAAAAATAATAATATGTTGTTCCTGTAGCTTTCTTTGGTGGGTAACTGGCTAAGAAGTCAAGATTGTAGATCTGGCAGACACAATAAATTGTCATCAGAAAGCAGCAGGAATGAAGTCCAGAATAAAAAAAAAAAAAAAAGAAAAAAAGAAAACAAGACTCATAATGAAGCATCGCATGGAAGTCAGAAATAGACTTAAGGAGATGAATATTCTAGTTCTCTGTTTGAATAAGAGTAGGGAAAAATTCATTTAATTTTAATGCATTTAGTTTACTGGTATTTAGATTTTGTTAGCAGCAAAGTATGAATGTGTATATATGTGTGGCATGCATGCATGTGTTTACATGTGTATGGGTTCATGTGTATGTGGTGGGAACTCATATACATGTGTATGTCCGTGTGTGGAGACACAAAAAGCAATGAAGTTGATGTCAGGCATTTTCTTTGATTGATTTCTTCTTCATTTATTCAAACAGGGTCTCTCAGTTGAACCCAGAACTTGCCAATCTGGCTGGTCTAGCAAGCCAACCCACCCAGGGAATCCCTGTCTCCACTCACTATTAATATTAGTATTTACCATGTGGCCACACCATGCAAGATCTAGGATTGAAATCAAACTCCTGTGTTGAGAAAGGTGCAGGAAGAATTAGTAGCTCAAGAGTAGAAGTTCAGAGAGAGGGCTGAGGAGACAGTGCAGCATGTAAAGTGAAGACCGAGTTTAATCCCTAGGACCCTGTAAAGAAGCTAGGCATGGTGGTGCATGCTTATAACCCCAGAACTAGGAAGATGGAGACAGGCTGTGATGGTTGATTTTAAAACATTTTTATTGACTTTTTAAAATTTCATCCCACACATATTGATCATATTTAGACCTCTTCCCATCTCTCTACACCTCCACAATCCCCCACTGGTTTTCATGCCTTCTAACATGTATGTTAAGGCCTATGGAGCCAAAGTTCTGTTCCTAGCGTCCCCTGCTGTACATCCACTGTAGCGTGGTCATTCTCTAACTTTCCCTCTCTCAGTAGTCATCAGTTGCTAATAGTTTCTCCACCCTAAGTGAAACATCTACAATGCAACCTTGATAACTAAGGCTCAGAGGCATAGCAGAACAGGAGGCAGGAAGAATATGAATGCATATCTCAACTCTCACCAGTGAACCTTCCTCATGCAACAGATGGAGATTAACCAAGAAAACTACAACTGGGGAAAATGCAGAGAATAAGAAACTTCAGATGTGTGTCCTGAGTAGAACATCTCCATTAACCTCTGCCACCAGGGCTCAGGGTAAGAAGCCCCAACCCTAGATAGTTGATTTTTAATTGTCACCTTGCCACAACATAGTATCATTGGAGAGAGAAGAGCCTCTATTGATGATTGGGGTGTATCAGGTTGCCCTGTGCACATGTCTATTGGGGCCATTGTGGAAGAGGGGGAGGAAGGACTGTAAGAGCCAGGGGTGGTAGAAGACCACAAGGAGAGCTTTCCATATACCAGTGATGACAGGATGCACAAAACCCATGCAAGAAGGACAACGTCATGAAATTCGCAGGTAAATGTATGGAACTAGAAGCCATTATGCTAAGTGAAGTAACACAGTCCCAGAAAAACAAATGACATATGGTGTCCTACATTTGTGGATCCTAACACCAAATCCTTATTTGTAAAACAAACTGAGTATGTTTTTTTTCTTTTTTAGTAAATAAAATACTTGATGCCACTACAAAAAGTACATTAAAACATACATCAACCTACTATGTAATTTAGGGATGTAAAGTAATGTTTCTTTTCACTTGCATGCAACCTTTACTATTAAAGAATGAATTCCTAAACATGTTTTGGACTTAACCTATAGTTTATGTTTCAGAAGTTGTAATTGGGTATATGTGTGGAGTGTATAACTTCTGCCTTAAACAGTAAACTTCTGCATCAAAAAATTTAAAAGAAAGGGATGGAAAAAAGATTCAAGTCATGTATGGAAGAATGCAAGATCTCTGGAGGGGTGGGGACATGGAAGGGGGAACGGGCCTAAATTTTATTAAGAAATGTTGTATGAAATGTGCAAAAGTTCAATAAAAAGAAAAGAAAAAAAAACTAAACAGGAACTCAGCATAGAAGGGGGAAATGAGTAAGAAGCCCCAACCCCAGATAGTCATCTTTAGTTGTCGTCTTGCTACAACACAGTATCATTGGAGAGAGAAGAACCTCAATTGAGGATTTGGGTGTATTTGGTTGACCTGTGGACTTGTCTATTGGGTATTGTCTTGATTGTTCATTGAGGTAGGAAGACCCACCTGGCAACACCATTTCTTGGGCCAGACTCTGGATTGTATAAAAGTAAAGCCAGCTGTCTAGCAATATGGAAGCAGAGATACATGCATTTATTCTCCTTCTGCTCCTGACTGCGGATGTGAAGCTTTAAGCTCCTGTCTCTATGACTTCCCTGCAATGATGAGCTGGAATCTGGAATCATAAGCCAAGCCACCATTTCTTCCCTAAATTGCTTTAGATCAGGGTATTTGCCAGAGGAACAGAATTGAAACTAGAGCACGGGAGTCCCCTGGGGCTCACTGACCAGTCAGCCTAAACAAATCATTCAGCTTCAGGCTCATTGAGAGAGCCTGTCTTTTAAAACAATGTGGGGAGAAACTGAGAGACACTAGTCCTAGTTTGCTTGTCTGTTCCTGTGAGGAATACCTTGACCAAAAGCAAACTGGGGAAAGAAAAAATGTATTTAGCTTACACTTTCATGTCACAGTCCATTCACTGAGAGAAGACAGGGCAGGAACTGAAGCAGGAACATGGAGGCAGGGCTGGAGCAGACACCACAGGGATTACTGGCTTGCTTCTCCTGGCTTTCTCAGGTACACTTCTTACACTGTTGAGGCCCACCTCTCCAGGATGGCACTGCCCCTGGTGAGCATGGGCTCTCCTAAATCATTTGACAATTTAAGAAATGCCTCATTCATATACATGGCCACTGGCCAATCTGAAGGAAGACACACTTCATTTGAGGTTGCTTCTTCCCAGGTCACAATACTTTGTGTTTGTGTCAAGTTGACAAAACTAAGCATCTCAATGCTTGAGGTTTCCTTCTGGCCTCTACATACATATTTGTGTATATACACCCACACTTGTACTAACATATGTACAAGCACAAACACATAGACATAACATAGAAGCTCAGGATAGCATAGGATATAGCAGCATTAAGCAAATCTTACTTTAGTAATAAGCATAAGAACCAATTCAAAGACAGGGAAAACACATAAATGGATTTAGGAATTGAAAATGGGAGAATTATGTTTTGCCAGTAGGGATAGAAGGAAATAAATAGCCTGCTGGAGAAAGCTTTTTTTTTTTTTTTTAAATTTCCAAAGGCAGGGAATGAATCTTTATATTCTTTTCGGGGAAAGTAGTGTTTATTTTAATACAGTATAAAGTATAGCAAGTAAGTAGATACATTTTCAATATAAAAATAAGACAAAGAAAGGACAGTGCTCACACTGTGTTTACAATATCAGGCCTGTATTTTCTGATCTTCTCTAGTATAGAAGGTTCTAATTTTATATGAGCACATATAGTTTATTTTAGGGGATAAAATATTGAATGAGATTCTTATATCATGTGTGTGTGTGGTATAAGTATTTGTGTATGTGTATATATGAATATATTGTGTGTTAGTAGGCCAGGTTGTTAGTTATCTTTCTCGATTGTTTTCCATCTTATCTTTTGAAGTGAGGGCTTCATACTGAATCTGAAGCTTGCCAATTCAGCTAGATTGGTGTCCAGTCTAGGGATCCACTAGTATCCTCCTTACCAGTCCTGGGGTTATAAGTGTGTGCTGCTATATCTGGCTTCTTATATGGGTGCTGGAGATCTAAATTCAAGTATTTTACCAACTGAGCCACCTCCCCAACCCCTACTCAAAATTTTCCAACATCAATGATCTAACATGAAATCTTTTCATGATAAGCCATATTTCATAGCCTCAGACTGCGGTTACACATCTTTTACCCATGACATTCTATGTTGTTCCTCTAATAGTCTCAGGTACATGGAGTCAGTTTCACTAGAGACAATTTAGACACCGTTATTGTGTAATATATCTATATTCAAATATATATAAATAATAGTAATATATAGCTCGATATATATTACATATATACATATGATAATATATATGTATATATACATTATAATAATATATATAGTATTAATTTAAGTGCAGAATTGTTGTAGCCACTAGAAGATTTTCTACTTGATGTTTGGTATTAGTCAAGGGTCTAGAGGATATGGATTGATAGAATGAGATATATATATAAGTATATATATAATAGAATAGTGTGTGTGTGTACATGTGTATATATATATAATATTATATATAATATCACTAATATTATATCATTGCTAACAGATAGTGTCCGAGTAACTCAACAATGGCTATGAACACACTGAAAGACTGAGAATCCAGTAGTTGGTACATACTGTGGACTGTATATATATTAAATATATATATATGTATATATTATACAGTATATATAATTATATAGAAAGATATATAACAGTAATATATAAATATATAATATATATAATATATATACATATATATTGTATATATATGTATATATGTATATATATAATATATAATATATACTATATATATAACATGTTATATATTATATATATACATATATATATACTATATACATATATATATATAAAATATATATAATATCTTAACTCACCTAGAAAGGAAAGTAACATGGATATAAGAAAATAAAAAGGGGGCTGGAGAGATAGCCTAGTGGTTAAGAGCACCGACTGCTCTTGCAGAGGACCCGGGTTCGATCCTCAGCATCCACATGGTGGCTAAGAACCGTCTATAACTCCAATTCCAGGAGAACTCCAGTTCCAGGGGAATCCAAGACCCTCTTCTGACCTCCGCGGCATTGCACGACATGGGTGCACAAACCTACATGCAGACAGTACATTCATACACATACAAAAATAAATAAAATTAAATAATAAAAAAAAGAAAATAAAAAGGAACAATATTGTGATGTTTAATCCTAGTTGTTAACTTGACTGGATTTGGAATGAACTAAAACATAAGCCACGGAGTGCACCTGTGAGGGATCTTTTTGATCACATTATTTGAAGCCTAAGACTCTGGATAGCTTTGTTTTCACCTTGACACATTCCCCTTGAACAGGGACCTCAACTGGGGAACTGGTCTTTATCAAACCAGCTGTGGGCATATATTTGAGGCATTTTCTTGATTGTTGAATGATGTGGGAGAGCCTATCCCACTGTGAGTGGTACTACCCTTGGGTAGGTGGTCCTGGAATAAGAAAGGTTGAATGAGAGAAGCATACTGGCAGGAAGCACTGTTCCATGGTCTCTTGCTTCAGCTTCTGCCTCCAGGTTCCTGCCTTCAGTTCCTGTTTCGGCTTCCTTCACTGATGGATTTTGAGTTGTAAGCCAAATAAACCTTTCCTCCACAAGTTACTTTTCGTTCTGGTATTTATCACAGCAACAGAAAGTAACTAGAACTGATCCTCCTTATCTGTGGTCATAAAATTCTGGTTGCAGCTCTTAAATGCCACCCGTAAGGACATAGCAGAAGGGAGCCTTCAGACTTCACTTGTTTGCCTTGACTCTGCTGGTGAGTTTATCTGTTTCGTCTCTGTGGCTTTCCTCCACTGATATCCAATGTCTTCTGGTTCCACTGTAGACTGAGTACCAGCAATCTCCAGGAATCTTCAACACTAAGCCTTCAACCCCAGATTGGGACTCCTGAGTCATCCAGCCACATGGACTGACCAACTACTGGATTCTCAGTCTTTCCAGTGTGCCATAGCCATTGTTGGGTTACTCAGACACTATCCTGTTAGCTAATCTAATGAATATAAATATTAGTGAACATATATATATATATATAAATACACATGTACACACATATATGTATATATGTATATATATATATCATTCTATCAATCAATCCTATTCCTCTATACCCTTGACTAATACAAACATCAAGTAGAAAAATATTCTAGTGGCTACAACAATTCTACCTTAATTAAATTTTTTGTCATCGAGTTCTGGTCATCTTTGGTTTAGAAAATTTTAGTAAAATTTAAAAATGTTGGGGTTGGAAAGATGGGTCATCAGTTAAAAGCATTGACTGCTCTTGTGTAAGACCTGTGTTCAAATTATAGCACCCACGTGGCAGCTAACAACTATCCATAACTCTAGTTCCAAGGGATCTGGCACCCTCTTCTATCCTCTTCCAGCATTGTATGACACTTACACATGTGCAGGCATAACAGTCCTATGAATAAAATGAAAATAAATAAGTAATCAAAATTTTAATTTACATGTTATGTCTAGGTAAGATGTTTCTATTGTTCTTTCACTCTCTCTGTCTCTCTCACTCTGTGTGTATGTAGAGGCTAGAGGTTGATTTCCACTGTCCTGTATTGTTTTATTATTATTATTATTATTATTATTATTATTATTAGAGACATGTTCTCTCACTGAACCTGGAGCTCACTGATTCAGCTAAGCTGACTGGTCAATGAGCCCCAGATATGTTCCTGTTTCCAGCTCCCCACAGTTGGAACTATAGGCATGTGCTGCCACACCCACTTAAAAATGTTTAAGGGGATGCCAGGGATCTAAAATCAAGTCTTGCTTTCACTGTAAATACTGAGTGAGACATCACGTCATCTTTTAATTTTATTAGTAGTGGAAATTGTGAGTGAACAGGAATGTGAATTGTTAAAGTAATTAGGTCGTGAGTGGACAGAAGATACCAGAATGCCAGCATCCTCAAAGACTAAATCATCATAATGCTAGGCATCAGTGGAAACAAAATTAAGGTTAAGGAGCAGAACATTTACCAGAATAATTTCTATAATTTTATAATTTCCTTTTGTATTGACAGATTATTATTATTGTTGTTGTTGTTGTTTGGCCAGTCCTTGTGGCTTGAAATTTACCATATATTTTCTTTTTTTCAGTATCTACGTTTTTAGAAGCTAATAAACTTCAATTTAGTTAAAAGGACTCCTTTATTAAATATCTCTCTATCTATGGATTTTTTTAACATTTTTGCCTGGGCAACTTGAAAGTTCTGAGCTGTCATCCTTTTCTTTCTTCTATTTTATTTTTTTTTGTTTTTAAACTCCATTTGTTTTGCAGAAGGAGCTTGAGATCTATTTTAACCTAATTGTTTTTGACAGGCCAACTGTACCAAGTAGGATGAAATTATAACCTTTTCATTTAATTGTTGTGATTATCTACTTAGCATAATGTGCTTGCCTGTCACACTGAGGCCAGGCCTGCTGGGAGGATGCGGCTGGTGGTTTGAAGGCATGAAGCGTGTGACTTAAGATTTCATTAAAGAAATTCAAAACATTCATGCACATCAGGAAATAGAATAGATAACAGATCTCTTCCTGGGTTGGGTTCTGGGCCATGATTTAAAGTTTCTTGCTGATGAATGGATTTATCAGTAGCATCTCATATTCATCTTTATATTATAAGAACTCGAAAGATAATAATGAACTTGAGATTTGGCAACAGTGGTGGCTTGAATGTGAAATGTCCCCCAGAGGCTCATGTTTTTGAGCACATGGTCCCCAGCTAGTAGTGCTATTTAGGAAGGGTTTAGCACCTTAGCATGTGGAGTCTTGCTGGGATCTATGCCAGGGTTTATAGCCTGGGCCACTTCCTGGTCTCTCACACTCTGCTTCCTGTTTATAGATGAAATGTGATCTGTCTGCATCATGACTACTTCTCTGTTTCTGGCTCTCCTGCTTCCCAGCTTATTATGGAATATAAAACAACACAACCCCTTTCTTCTTTTTCCTTTGTCTTATTTTATCATAGCAACAGAATAGTAACTAATACAGTGACACAGTGCAAGTTGTTTCCTAGGAAATACTATGAGAGGCAGCTGAGCACATTAGGATTGAGGGCACAACATGGTGGAACAGTTTTTAATGACTGATCTATCTCCCCAGTTGCTTAATGGGTCAGAGAGACAGAGACACAGGTCACAGCTGGAGGAAGCATCCTCAGTCACTTTGTTCTAACAGCAGAAGTTAAATAGGCTTTCAGTGAAGGGTCCAACGGCACAAATGGAAACAGGAGCTCTATGAAAGAGAGTGACAAAGAAGAAAATCATAGCTCAGAGAAGGCATCCATTGAATATTGTTGCCATCTTACTGATTTTGACAGAGGACTCCTTTGCCTTTAATTTTT
Source organism: Rhizomys pruinosus (assembly GCA_009823505.1). Lineage (NCBI taxonomy): Eukaryota > Metazoa > Chordata > Mammalia > Rodentia > Spalacidae > Rhizomys > Rhizomys pruinosus. The sequence continues at coordinate 174,069 of VZQC01000977.1, read as the reverse complement.
GACCAGACACATTATGCACATGAAGGACAGTAGAGAGACATTCATTATTAATTATTTTTTACATGAAAGGATAATAATATCCACATTATACTTTCAATTTCTATTAGGTAAGGACAAGGAGAAGCAGGACTTGCGATTATATATAGGTTCAGGACCAGGGATTCGCTGGTGTAAAAGCTCTCTTGGTGTTTGCTGTGAGAACTAGATGCACATTTTATGGGTCTACCCTTGAAACTGTAACCTTATTCTAATTGGCTTCAATATTATTCATAACTCATAGATAATTAAAGTGTGTTCAAGACTTTAGAGAGGGCACCAGAAGTCAAATCCTTACTTAGGGATCCCTAATATACTGCTTCCATGATGTCTGACCTCAGAAAATGCCAGGGTAATATCATTCTGGCTCTGTTACCTGATAACCTTGTCTAATTGCTTTAAAAAGTTGGTAAAGTTTGTCATTATATCTCTTGTAATATAGATGTTAGATTGGGTAGTTCTCTCCCACATGGGACAAAAATGAATGACAAGAGTACAGCAGCCTAATTCCACATATGATGATATCCTTCTCGAAATCATATAGATCACAGACTGAGGAGATCACTCTGTGGTTAAAATACTTTCTGTACAAGAGCTGAGTTTAGATCCTTAGGACCCATGTAAATATAGATGTGCTAACTGTCTGTAATCCCAGCACTCCTGTGGATGTGGATTGGATATAGGAGAATCTCTTGAAGCTTGTAGGACAGCTAGCTGGGTGTACACAGTGGTAGACAAGAAGATACCTTGTCTCAAATATGGTGGAAGGTGAAGACCAATACCTGAGGTTGTCCTCTGACCTCCACACATTTCCTGGGCCATGCATATGCCCACACTCAAACACATGAACATATACATACTCACATAGACACATACCCACAATGTTAAGAGAAACCATATAGAAAGAATGGGCTTTTTGTAATCCAACATGGGACGTAACTAGTGAATTTTTGCAGATGGAAACGAGTCTATGGTCCACATGATATGTTGAAGATTTGCTGTGCTCCAGACATTGTGTTTGAATAGTGATACTTTTCCCTTTCACGTTAACTATTTTCTTTTCTTTTTTTTAGAGGATGCTGGAGAAGAAACCTAAGCAAGGATTATTTTATTACTTGTTTTTTTCTCTTTTTTTAACAATAAGTAATAATTTATGAGTACAAGCATCCTTCATGTAAAACCAATTTGCAAGCAGTTGTGCCCAAACCCACACAGCCCATGGGTCCCGCCATCCAGCTGGGGGGGCTTGTATGTTCAATCAAGTTGATCAAATGAATGTCGAGACTATATTGTTGTAGTTTCACCATTCACGCCAATAGCAGCCCTTACATTCTACCATGCCCCCTCTTCTGCAGATTGTTCCCTAGGCTTAGAAAAGGGGCATAGGTGGACGAGAAGCAAAACAGTCTACTTTCTCTGGAGCTGTTGTCTTGGACTATGGTCAATTCTGGCTGTTTGCTTTCATGGAAAAAGTTTGTTCAGGAATAACCTTTCAATCCTACTAATGAAGCACAAGCAATTAGATATATAGGTATTTAAACAGTACTAATCATTATGGTACGTTACCTTGGAATAGACACAGATGTTTGGATGGTATGTTAATCCATGAATTATGTTTTTTCTGTTAAATGTGACAGGGTCTTACTGTGGCTTATAACATCTCCTAACCACTAGAGGATGTAAGCTTGTGGCATCAGCTGTGGGTTATTCCTCCAAGGAGAGAGCTACTAGCCAATTAGATTTGGGATATACAGGCATATGGCTGCCACTGCTGCACAGTATTTCCAGGAAGGTGAGGTATAGCTGGTGCTGATGGAGGAGTCTTGCTTTATTGGTTTTATAAGAGATTACCTCTATAACAGTTGGTTCCAATTTACTGTTGGAGAATGACCTCATCATCATCATATTTCTCCTTGTTCTATGTGGGGGCAGGTAAGAAAGTCTCTCATATAAAAACTTGGAGACACCTAGAAGGTAAGTTTCATTAAGACTCATAAATAGTTGTTACAAGTAGGATCCACTGAGGTGTTTGATGTCTGTAGCAATCTGAGGCTTTCTTCCTTTCAATGTTCAGACAGGCCAACCTTTCTGCTGGCACTTCCTGGTGCATCCTACACAATGCAAAGCTGTATCTTTTCTTTCTCAGCCTTTAAGTTGGTGACATTTTGACCTGTTGGAACATACAAATCTTTTCCTGTAGTTAGTTTTAAGATTTGAATTGAAAGGTTTTTGACAAAAAGGTTTAATATCTATCTGCATCCCCCTTTTTTATTTTAGGTTTTTGGTTTTTGACCCATGAGTCTCAAAAGGCAGCTGTATTACACATACTATAGGCTGGAATAAGGGACAGATTACATCAAATTCACCCATGCTGTTTTGGGTGACTGATGTGGTTACTGTAAGCAGGATTTTTATCACTTAGTCCTATCTCAGCGTTCAAAGCTTCATTTCATATAACAAGAAGATTTGGCTGGGAAAATAGCTCAGTGGATAAGTCCATTCCTGTACCAAAGTGAGGACTGAAGTTTAGATCTCCAGATCCACACAAAAGCTATGTGTTTGGGAGGGAGAAATGGGGATCCCTGGAGTATGCTGGGCAGCTTGACTAGCCAAGTTAGAGAGGTCTGGGCTCAATGAGAGACCTTGCCTTTGTAAGAACTCTAGTTTGCTTGTTATGGCTGTGATAAAACACATTGAACAAAACAACAAAATCTTGGGGAGGAAAGTGTTAATTGCACCTTACAGTTTCAAGTGACAGTCCATCATCGAGGAAGGTCAGGGTAGGAGTACTTGACACAGAAACAGTCCATCATGAGGAAGGTCAGGGTAGGAGTACTTGACACACAAACATGTCCATCATTGAGGAAGGTCAGGGTAGGAGTACTTGACACACAAACATGTCCATCATTGAGGAAGGTCCAGAATAGGAGTATATCCCCACAAGACTCATCTTACTGCAGAGATACATACACAGCTATATTTTATTGCAGCTCTGTTCACAATAGCAAAAAGCTGGAACCAACCCAAATGCCCCTCAACTGATGAGTGGATAGAGAAAATGTGGTACATGTACACAATGGAATTCTATGCAGCGGTAAAGAAAGACAACATCATGAACTTTGCAGGTAAATGGATGGAGCTAGAAGACATCATGTTAAGTGAAGTAACACAGTCCCAGAAAAACAAACGACAAATGGTATCTCTCATATGTGGATGCTAGTACCAATAACCCAGTTATAAATATTTCTTGTGGAGAGGGATGCATATTAAAAGAACAACAACAGAAAGATTGCATCAGAAAACTGACTGAAATGGTGACTCGGGAAGGGTGGGAGGGGCAGAAGAGGGACACGGGTGTATATTCGATTAATGCATATTTAATTGACATGAGTTCAACAAGTATCCAGTTTTACCCAGACTCTGTATACAGGTTACATGGTGTTTTAGGACTTAGTAAAAGTAAATATGGGTTTATTAAACAACATTGCTTTAAAGGCTCTGATAAAAACGGTAATGTACCTGAGTTAATTGGAGATATAAATTGCTGTTGTCCACATTTATTTTAATTAAAATCTGTATAACAGTAACTTTGGGATTGACATATACAAATGTTCTCTATAATTTTGCTGTTGCACGGTATCACCTTGTAGCAAGCTCTTTCACCTGTAGGATGATTTAACTTAGAAGCTGGGATTGCTTCCCAAGTTGGTCACGTGCAGTCACCCAAAACAGCATGGGTGAGTTTGATGAAATCTGTGCCTTGATTCCACCCTATAGGTATGTGTAATATGGGTGCTTTTTTGAGACTCATGGGTCAAAAAACAAAAACCTAAAATAAAAAAGGGGAATACAGATAGATGTGAAACCTTTTTGTCAATAAAACTTGCAATTCGAATCTTGGAACTAGCTACAGGAAGGGATCTGTATGTTCCAACGGGCCAGAATGTCACCAACTTAATGGCTGAGAAAGAAAATACAGCTTTGCAGTGAGTAGGATGACCAGAAAGTGCCAGCAGAAGGATTGGCTCCTCTGGGCATTGAAGGGAAGAAAAGCCTCAGATTGTTGCAGACATCAGGCCCCTCTGTGGATCCTACTAGTAACAACTATTTTTAATGAGTCCTAACGAAGCTTACCTTCTAGGTGCCACAAAGGTTTTAATACGAGAGACTTTCTTAACTCCCCCCCATAGAACAAGGAGAAATATGATGATGATGAGGTCGTTCTCCAGCTGTAGATTGGAGCCAACTGTTATAGAGTAGAATCGAAAGGTCATGCCTGGACAAACGGGCAGTCCATGAAAGGAAACAGCCAGAATTGACCAGAGACCAAGACACCAGCTCCAGAGAAAGTAGACTGTTTTGCTTCTCATCCACTGTGCCCCTTTTCTGAGCCTAGGGAACAATCTGTGGAAGAGGAGGTGCGGTAGAATGTAAGGGCTGTGATTAGGGTGAATGGTGAAACTACAACAATATAGACTGGACACACATTTGATCAACTTAATTGAACATACAAGCCCCTCCTGCTGGATGGTGGGAACCATGAGCTGTATGGGTTTGGGCACAACTGCTGCAAATTGGTTTTACATGAAGGATGCTTGTACTCATAAATTATCACTTAGTGTTAAAAAAAAATGAAGAAAAAAAAACAGAGAAAGATACAGGAAAGTTACAGTAGAATGCATGATCTAAGATGGGATGGGGTGGGGTGGGGTGAAGGGAAAGGGATATATGCCTGAACTGAATTGGAAAATGATGTATGAAATACACAAAGCATCAATAAAAAATGAAAATTAAAAAAAAGAAACACGTCCATCATCGAGGAAGGTCAGAGTAGGAGTACTTGACACAGAAACAGGTCCATCATCGAGGAAGGTCAGGGTAGGAGTACTTGACACAGAAAGACGTCCATCACCGAGGAAGGTCAGGGTAGGAGTACTTGACACAGAAACGCGTCCATCTTCGAGGAAGATCAGAGAAGGAGAACTTGACAGAAACATATCCAACATCGAGGACAGTCAGGGTAGAAGTACTTGACACAGAAACACGTCCATCATCGAGGAAGGTCAGGGTGGGAGTACTTGACACAGAAACACGTCCATCATCCAGGAAGGTCAGGTTGGGAGTACTTGACACAGAAACACGTCCATCATCGAGGAAGATCAGGGTGGGAGTACTTGACACAGAAACGCGACCATCTTCCAGGAAGTTCAGGGTAGGAGTACTTGACACAGAAACGCTTCCATCATCCAGGAAGGTCAGGGTAGGAGTAACTGACACACAAACACGTCCATCATCGAGGAAGGTCAGGGTGGGAGTACTTGACACAGAAACACGTCCATCATCGAGAAAGGTCAGGTTAGGAGTACTTGACACGGAAACACGTCCATCATCGAGGAAGATCAGGGTGGGAGTACATGACACATAAATGCGTCCATCATCCAGGAAGGTCAGGGTGGGAGTACTTGACACAGAAACGCGACAATCATCCAGGAAGATCAGGGTGGGAGTACTTGACACAGAAAAGCGCCCATCATCGAGGAAGGTCATAGTGGGAGTACTTGACACAGAAAGGCTACCATCATCAAGGAATGTCAGGGTGGGAGTACTTGATACAGAAACGCGTCCATCATTGAGGAAGATCAGGGTGGGAGTACTTGACACAGAAACACGTCCATCATCCAGGAAGGTCAGGGTGGGAGTACTTGACACAGAAACGTGTCCATCATCGAGGAAGGTCAGGGTGGGAGTACTTGACACAGAAAAGTGTCCATACTTGACACAGAAACACGTCCATCATCAAGGAAGGTCAGGGTGGGAGTACTTGACCCAGAAACGCGTCCATCATCAAGGACAGTAACGGAAGGAGTACTTGACACAGAAACACGTCCATCATCGAGGACGGTCAGGGTGGGAGTCCTTGAAGCAGAAACATGTCCATCATCGAGGAAGGTCAGGGTGGGAGTACTTGACACAGAAACACGTCCATCGTCCAGGAACGTCAGGGTGGGACTACTTGACACAGAAACACGTCCATCATCGAGGAAGGTCAGGTTGGGAGTACTTGACACAGAAACGCGTCCATCATCGAAGACAGTCAGGGTGGGAGTACTTGACACAGAAATGCACCCATCATCGAGGACAGTCAGTGTGGGAGTACTTGACACAGAAACACGTCCATCATCCAGGAAGGTCAGGGTGGGAGTACTTGACACAGAAATACGTCCATCATCCAGGAAGGTCAGGGTGGGATTACTTGACACAGAAACACGTCCATCATCCAGGAAGGTCAGGGTGGGAGTACTTGACACAGAAACACGTCCATCATCCAGGAAGGTCAGGGTGGGAGTACTTGACACAGAAACACGTCCATCATCGAGGAAGGTCAGGGTGGGAGTACTTGACACAGAAACACGTCCATCATCGAGGAAGGTCAGGGTGGGAGTACTTGACACAGAAACACGTCCATCATCCAGGAAGGTCAGGGTAGGAGTACTTGACACAGAAACACGTCCATCATCGAGGAAGGTCAGGGTAGGAGTACTTGACACAGAAACACGTCCATCATCGAGGAAGATCAGGGTAGGAGTACTTGACACAGAAACACGTCCATCATCGAGGAAGATCAGAGTAGGAGTACTTGACACAGAAACACATCCACCATCGAGGAAGGTCAGGTTTGGAGTAATTGACACAGAAACATGTCCATCATCCACGAAGGTCAGAGTAGTAGTACTTGACACAGAAACACGTCCATCATCCAGGAAGATCAGGGTAGGAGTACTTGACACAGAAACATGTCCATAATCGTGGAAGGTCAGGGTAGGAGTGCTTGACACAGAAACATGTCCATCATCCAGGAAGGTCAGGGTGGGAGTACTTGACACAGAATCATGTCCATCATCAAGGAAGGTCAGGTTGGGGGTACTTGACACAGAAACACGTCCATCGTCGAGTAATTTCAGGGTGGGAGTACTTGACACAGAAACACGTCCATCATCCAGGAAGGTCAGTGTAGGAGTACTTGACACAGAAACGCGTCCATCATCGAGGACAGTCAGGGTAGGATTACTTGACACAGAAACACGTCCATCATCGAGGACAGTCAGGGTGGGAGTACTTGACACAGAAACACGTCCATCATCGAGGACGGTCAGGGTGGGAGTACTTGACACAGAGACACATCCATCATCCAGGAAGGTCAGGGTGGGAGTACTTGACATAGAAACACGTCCATCATTGAGGAAGGTCAGGTTGGGAGTACTTGACACAGAAACATGTCCATCATCGAGGACAGTCAGGGTAGGCGTACTTGACACAGAAACACGTCCATCATCGAGGAAGGTCAGGGTGGGAGTACTTGACACAGAAACGCGTCCATCATCGAGGAAGGTCAGGGTGGGAGTACTTGACACAGAAACGAGTCCATCATCGAGGAAGGTCAGGGTGACAGTACTTGACAAAGAAACACGTCCATCATCCAGGAAGATCAGGGTGGGAGTACTTGACACAGAAATGCGTCCATCATCGATGAATGTCAGGGTGGGAGTACTTGACACAGAAACAAATCCATCATCGAGGACAGTCAGTGTAGGAGTACTTGACACAGAAACACGTCCATCATTGAGGAAGATCAGGGTGGGAGTACTTGACACAGAAACGCGTCCATCATCGAGGAAGGTCAGGGTGGGAGTACTTGACACAGAAATGTGTCCATCATCGAGGAAGGTCAGGTTGGGAGTCCTTGACACAGAAACGTGTCCATCATCGCGGACAGTCAGGGTAGGAGTACTTGACACAGAAACACGTCCACCATCGAGGACAATCAGGGTGGGAGTACTTGACATAGAAACACGTCCATCATCCAGGAAGTTCAGGGTGGGAGTACTTGACTCAGAAACACGTCCATCATCGAGGAAGGTCAGGGCGGGTGTACTTGACACAGAAACACGTCCATCATCGAGGACAGTCAGGGTAGGAGTACTTGACACAGAAACACGTCCATCATCTAGGAAGGTCAGGGTGGGAGTACTTGACACAGTAACACGTCCATCATCCAGGAAGATCAGGGTGGGAGTACTTGACACAGAAACACGTCCATCATCGAGGAAGATCAGGTTGGGAGTACTTGACACAGAAACGTGTCCATCATTCAGGACAGTCAGGGTAGGAGTACTTGTCACAGAAACGCGTCCATCATCGAGGACAGTCAGGGTGGGAGTAATTGACACAGAAACACGTCCATCATCGAGGAAGGTCAGGTTGGGAGTGCTTGACACAGAAACGTGTCCATCATTGAGGACAGTCAGGGTAGGAGTAGTTGACACAGAAACACATCCATCATCAAGGACAGTCAGGGTGGAGTACTTCACACAGAAACACGTCCATCATCCAGGAAGGTCAGTGTGGGAGTACTTGACACAGAAACATGTCCATCATCCAGGAAGGTCAGGGTGGGAGTACTTGACACAGAAACACGTCCATCATCCAGGAAGGTCAGGGTGGTAGTACTTGACACAGAAACGCGTCCATCATCGTGGACAGTCAGGGTAGGGGTACTTGACACAGAAACGCGACAATCATCCAGGAAGGTCAGGGTGGGAGTACGTGACACAGAAACAAGTCCATCATCGAGGAAGGTCAGGGTAGGAGTACTTGACACAGAAACACGTCCCTCATCCAGGAAGGTCACGGTGGGAGTACTTGACACAGAAACACGTCCATCATCGAGTTAGTTTAGGTTGGGAGTACTTGACACAGAAAGGCGTCCATCATCAAGGACAGTCAGGGAAGGAGTACTTGACAGAGAAACACGTCCATCATCAAGGACAGTCAGGGTGGGAGTACTTGACACAGAAACACGTCCATCATCGAGGAAGTTCAGGGTGGGAGTATTTGACACAGAAACACGTCCATCATCCAGGAAGTTCAGGGTGGGACTACTTGACACAGAAACACGTCCATCATCGAAGAAGGTCAGGTTGGGAGTACTTGACACAGAAACGCATCCATCATCGAGGATAGTCAGGGTAGGAGTATTTGACACAGAAACGCGTCCATCATCGAGGACAGTCAGAGTGGGAGTACTTGACACAGAAACGCGCCCATCATCGAGGACAGTCAGGGTGGGAGTACTTGACACATAAACACGTCCATCATCCAGGAAGGTCAGGGTGGGAGTACTTGACACAGAAACACGTCCATCATCGAGGAAGGTCAGGGTGGGAGTACTTGACACAGAAACGTGTCCATCATTGAGGACAGTCAGGGTAGGATTACTTGACACAGAAACACGTCCATCATCGAGGACAGTCAGGGTGGGAGTACTTGACATAGAAACACCTCCATCATCCAGGAAGGTCAGGGTGGGAGTACTTGACACAGAAACACGGCCATCATCCAGGAAGTACAGGTTAGGACTACTTGACACAGAAACATGTCCATCATCGAGGACAGTCAGGGTAGGAGTACTTGACACAGAAACACGTCCCTCATCGAGGACAGTCAGTGTAGGAGTACTTGACACGGAAACACGTCCATCAAGGAGGAAGATCAGGGTGGGAGTACTTGACACGGAAATACGTCCATCATCGAGGACAGTCAGGGTAGGAGTACTTGACACAGAAACACGTCCATCATGGAGGAAGTTCAGGGTGGGAGTATTTGACACAGAAACGCGACCATCTTTCAGGAAGTTCAGGGTAGGAGTACTTGACACAGAAACGCGTCCATCATCCAGGAAGGTCAGGGTAGGAGTAATTGACACAGAAACACGTCCACCATCGAGGAAGGTCAGGGTGGGAGTACTTGACACAGAAACACGTCCATCATCGAGGAAGATCAGGGTAGGAGTACTTGACACGGAAACACGTCCATCATCCAGGAAGGTCAGGGTGGGAGTACTTGACACAGAAACTCGACAATCATCCAGGAAGATCAGGGTGGGAGTACTTGACACAGAAACGTGCCCATCATCGAGGAAGGTCATAGTGGGAGTACTTGACACATAGACGCTTTCATCATCGAAGAATGTCAGGGTGGGAGTACTTGACACAGAAACGCGTCCATCATTGAGGAAGGTCAGGGTGGGAGTACTTGACACAGAAACACGTCCATCATCCAGGAAGTTCAGGGTGGGAGTACTTGACACAGAAACGCGTCCATCATCGAGGAAGGTCAGGGTGGGTGTATTGACACAGAAACACATCCATCACCGAGGAAGGTCAGTGTAGGAGTACTTGACACAGGAAAACGTCCATCATCGAGGAAAGTCAGGGTAGGAGTACTTGACACAGAAACACGTCCATCATCCAGAAAGGTCAGGGTGGGAGTAGTTGACACAGAAACATGTCCATCATCGATGAGGGTCAGGGTGCGAGTACTTGACACAGAAACACGTCCATCTTCGAGGAAGGTCAGGGTAGGAATACTTGACACAGAAACGCGTCCATCATCGATGTCAGTCAGGGTAGGAGTACTTGACTCAGAAACACGTCCATCATCGAGGAAGGTCAGGGTGAGAGTACTTGACACAGAAACACGTCCATCATCGAGGACGGTCAGGGTGGGAGTACTTGACACAGAAACACGTCCATCATCGAGGAGGGTCAGGGTGGGGGTACTTGACACAGAAACACGTCCATCATCGAGGAAGATCAGAGTAGGAGTACTTGACACAGAAACACGTCCACCATCGAGGAAGGTCAGGTTTGGAGTAATTGACACAGAAACACCTCCATCATCCAGTAAGTTCAGGGTAGGAGTACTTGACACAGAAACACGTCCATCATCGAGGAAGGTCAGGGTAGGAGTAATTGACACAGAAACACCTCCATCATCCAGTAAGTTCAGGGTAGGAGTACTTGACACAGAAACACGTCCATCATCCAGGAATTTCAGGGTTTTAGTACTCGACCCAGAAACACGTTCATCATCCAGGAAGGTCAGGGTAGGATTAGTTGACACAGAAATATGTCCATCGTCGTGGAAGGTCAGGGTAGGAGTACTTGATACATAAACACGTCCATCATCGAGGAAGTTCAGGGTGGGAGTACTTGACACAGAAACACGTCCATCATCGAGGAAGATCAGAGTAGGTGTACTTGACACAGAAACACATCCATCATCGAGGAAGGTCAGAGTAATAGTACTTGCCACAGAAATATGTGCATCTTCGAGGAAGGTCAGGGTGGGAGTACTTGACACAGAAACACGTCCATCATCCAGGAATTTCAGGGTTTTAGTACTCGACCCAGAAACACGTTCATCATCCAGGAAGGTCAGGGTAGGATTAGTTGACACAGAAATATGTCCATCGTCGTGGAAGGTCAGGGTAGGAGTACTTGATACATAAACACGTCCATCATCGAGGAAGTTCAGGGTGGGAGTACTTGACACAGAAACACGTCCATCATCGAGGAAGATCAGAGTAGGTGTACTTGACACAGAAACACATCCATCATCGAGGAAGGTCAGAGTAATAGTACTTGCCACAGAAATATGTGCATCTTCGAGGAAGGTCAGGGTGGGAGTACTTGACACAGAAACACGTCCATCATCCAGGAATTTCAGGGTTTTAGTACTCGACCCAGAAACACGTTCATCATCCAGGAAGGTCAGGGTAGGATTAGTTGACACAGAAATATGTCCATCGTCATGGAAGGTCAGGGTAGGAGTACTTGATACATAAACACGTCCATCATCGAGGAAGTTCAGGGTGGGAGTACTTGACACAGAAACACGTCCATCATCGAGGACCGTCAGGGTGGGTGTACTTGACACAGAAACACGTCCATCATCGAGGAAGATCAGGGTAGGTGTACTTGACACAGAAACACGTCCATCATCGAGGAAGGTCAGAGTAATAGTACTTGCCACAGAAATATGTGCATCTTCGAGGAAGGTCAGGGTGGGAGTACTTGACACGGAAACACGTCCGTCATCCAGGAATATCAGGGTAGGAGTATTTGACACAGAAACATGTCCATCATCCAGGACAGTCAGGGTAGGAGTACTTGACACAGAAACGCATCCATCATCCAGGAAGATCAGGGTGTGATTACTTGACACAGAAACACGTCCATCATCCAGGAAGGTCAGGGTAGGTTTACTTGACACAGAAACATGTCCATCATCGTGTAAGGTCAGGGTAGGATTACTTGATGCAGAAACATGTCCATTATCCGGGAAGATCAGGGTGTGTGTACTTGACACAGAAACATGTCCATCATTGAGGAAGGTCAGGTTGGGAGTACTTGACACAGAAACACATCCATCATCGAGGAATTTCAGGGTGGGAGTACTTGACACAGAAACGCGTCCATCATCCAGGAAGATCAGGGTGGGAGTACTTGACACAGAAACGCATCCATTATTGAGGAAGGTCAGGGTGGGAGTACTTGACACAGAAACGCATCCATCATCGAGGAAGGTCAGGGTGGGAGTACTTGACACAGAAATGAGTCCATCATCGAGGAAGGTCAGGGTGGCAGTACTTGACATAGAAACACGTCCATCATCCAGGAAGATCAGGGTGGGAGTACTTGACACAGAAACACGTCCATTATCGAGGAAGTTCAGGGTAGGGTACTTGACACAGAAACACGTCCATCATCGAGGAAGATCAGGGTGGGAGTACTTGACACAGAAACGCATCCATAATCAAGGAAGGTCAGGGTAGGAATACTTGACACAGAAACATGTCCATCATCGAGGAAGGTCAGGGTAGGAGTACTTGACACAGAATCTCGTCCATCATCAAGGAAGTTCAGGTGAGGAGTACAAGGCAGGTGCACAGAGGCCAGAACTAAAGCAGAGATCATGGGAAACTGCCTACTGGCTTGCTCCCCTGGCTCACTCAGCTACCTCTCTTATACAACCCAGGTTCAGCTGCCCCTTGTTGGCATGGCCTCAGTGAGCTGGACCCTCCTAGGTCAACCAGCAATCAAGAAGATGCCCTACAGACAGGACCACAGGCAAGTCTGAGGGAGACAACTTTTTCCTTTTTGTTTTTTGCTTTTTTCCTTTTTTAAATTCATTTTTATTTTATGTGTATGAGTGTATTGCCTGCATTTTTTTTTTTTTGGTCTTTTCAAGACAGGGTCTCACTGTAAGCCTACGGCGCTGGAATCACTCTGTTGGACCAGCTGGCCTTGAATCACAATGATCTGCCTGCCTCTGCCTCCCAAGTGCTGGAATTAAAGGCTTGCGCCACCACACCTGGCATTGACTGCATGTTTTTTAGTAGACTCATGTCCCGCAGTGTTTGTGGAGCCAAAAGAAGGCATCTGATTTCCCTAGTATTGGCGATACAGATGGTGGTTATCTGTCATGTGGAGGCTGGAAATTAAATCCAGGTCCTCTGCAAGAGAAGCTGGTAGTATTAACCACTGAATCATCTCTTCAGCCCCAGAGTCAATTTCTTAATTGAGGTGCCTTCTTCTCGGGTCTCTCTAGTTGGTATCAAGTTGACAACTAACCAGCACAGTATATAAAGTAGAGTGTGATCAAAGGTGACACCGAGCATCAACCTCTGGCCTCCACATTCCTTCACACATGTAAATATGTAAGATCCATTCATCACACACAGATGCACACCACATACATGTAACACCCATATCCACCTCCGTACACAAAGCGAAAAATAATCAGGTCAAAATTGTAGATTTAATGAGACTGGTATGTGTTAATTCAATTATGTGTGTTTAAACTAATTCATTTGAGAATGATGATAATAAATGGATAAGTGCTCTTGGAATAACAATATGTATGGCAATACCAACTATAATTTTATGTAACTGAAGTATGTGCAGAGTATTTACTAATATATATATATATATAATATATATATATATATAATATATATAATATATTGTACTTCAGTAAAGATCACAGTGTGAAGTGAAAATAACAACTAAATGAAATATAGAATGCTGGGTAGGATTATAGACCAGGAAAGGAACAAATATGTTAGAATTAGTGGAATTCAAATAAAGTCTGTGGTTCAGTTAGTATTTGTTTGCTGTGATAATGTAGAAAATGTTCATGTAATTGTTCATGTAAGGTAAATATGGACTCTATCTGTTTTAAAATTAATTGAACTTTAACAATAAAAAAATAAGCAGTGAAAGTTGGTTTGAATAAAATAATCAAATGGGTCATTTAAGATACATATACTTAGCTAAGTATTCAAAATGTATGTCAAATAGATTATAAAGAAGCATTGTTACTCCTCTGAGATGGGTTCACAGCACTCACATTAAAAGGCTAACAACTACCTGTAACTCTAGTTTCAGGGGATTTGATGGCCTCTTCTGGCCATCACAGACACTATGTACACATACAGATATGCACAATCATATACATAAATAAGGTAAAAAGTTTTTTCTTTTAAAGAAGAATTAGATAGAAGAGGGAGATTAGCTTCACAAGGAAGGTACTTACAGGATTGGGAAATGGACTGTGGACCTAGATAGGTTGGGTTGGTATCCCTAGGTTCACAAGAAAGGTACCTACAGGCTTGAGAAATGGACTGTGGACCTAGATAGGCTGGGTTGGTATCCCTCCTGGCCAGGTTACTCACTAGTGGCTTTTAGAAATTGATTTCTTTTTTTTTAAATTTTTGTATGTGTATGAGTGTACTGTCTGCATGTAGGTTTGTGCACCCGTGTCGTGCAATGCTGTGGAGGTCAGAAGAGGGTGTCAGATTCCCCTGGAACTGGAGTTAAAGTTGGTTCTCAGCCACCATATGGGTGCTGGGGATCGAACTGGGTCCTCTCCAAGAGCAGTCGGTGCTCTTAACTGCTAGGCCATCTCTCCAGCCCCAGAGATTGACTTCTTTTTGTCTCAGCTTCCTTGTCATTGAGATTAAGATTGCCATGGTGCTTACCAACATGGTGCCTACCAACATGGTGCTTACCAACATGGTGCTTACCAACACAGTTTTTAAAAGTTTGTTGAGTGTTTTCTTTTAATCCTGGAAAAGTTTATTTTTCCTTTAAATAGAAAAACATAGAAGTTTCTATCTCATTGATGAAAGTTCTCTCTCTCTCTCTCTCTCTCTCTCTCTCTCTCTCCATATGCATATGCATTTGGAGGCCAGAGCTTGAAAATCAGGTGTCTAGTTGTTCTCTACCTTATTTTACTTTTTTAAATATTTCATTTAGTAGATTTTATTACTTCTATTGTTTTCATGTGTGTAAGCACACCTGGGTCATTTAGTGCCCACAGAAGTCAGAAGAGGTCATCAGATCCCCTGGAACTGTAGTTATGGACAGTTGTTAGCAGCCATGTGGGTGCTGGGAATGAACCTGTATACCCTGTAAAGAGCAGTTAGTGCTCTTAAGCCCTGAGCCATCTCTCAAGCCACTGCCATACCCTATTTTTTAATATTCTACTTATTATTTTTATTTTATGTGTATGAGTGTATTGCCCGCATGTGTTTAAGTGCACCTATGTTGCCCAATGCCTGTGGAGGTCAGAAAAGAGTGGTGGATCCTCTGGAACTGGAGTTACTGATGGCTGTGAGCTGCAATGTTGGGTGCTGGAAATTGAACCTGGGACCTCTTCAAGAGCAGCCAGTGCTCTTAACCATTTATTCATCTCTCCAGGTTTCTCCCTTATTTCCTGAAACAGGTTCTCCCACCAAACCTAGAGCTTACTAATTCAACCAAACTGACTGGCAAGTGGGCCCAGGGATCCTCCTGTCTTTATCTCCTTACTGCTGGGATTACAAGCACATACTGTGTTGGTTTGAATAAGTTCCAAGTATTTGAATACTTGGTTCCAGTTGGTTGTGCTGCTTGCTGGGATTTAGGAGGTGTGGCCTTGTTGGAAGAAGCATGTCACTGGGACAAACATTCAGAGTCCCTAGCCACATTCCATTTGCAGTCTGTCCCTCTCTGCTTCCTGTCCTGATGGAAGATGTAAACCCTTGCTTTCTGCTCTGGCTGCCTCCTGCCATGCCTCTGTGCTATGAAGGACCCTTATCCTTTTGGAACCATAAGCCCAATACATTCTTCCTTCTATAAATTTCTTGGTCATGGTGTTTTATGACCGCAACAGAAAAGTCCCTAATACAATACTCATATTCTTTTTATGTGGATACTTGGAGCTTGAACCCTGAATCTCATGTTTCTCTGTCAAGTACTTTATCTTCTGACCCATTTCTCCAGCCAAAGATTAGTTCCATATCTCAAGAAAATAACTAGTTTCAAAAATTAGTGGCAGTTTTGTGGTTAGTACTACCAAGGTATCATGGCTGTAAGTTTGCCGTCTTTGTATTCTGGAGGATTATCCATTGTTGTTGAGGGGCATTTGCTCTTGCATAGACACTTCTTTCCCAGTGGGACTGGAAGCCTGGTTATTACCTTTCAGATTCTTTCTTCAGTGTATTAGTCAGGGTTCTCTAAAGAAACAGAAGCAACAGGAAGAATATATAGCTATATACAATTTGTTGATTTGCTCATGTGACAGAGTTCACGGAGTCCAACAATAGCCGCACTGTGCTGGAGAGGCTGAAAATCCAGGGAACTGCTCAGTCTGCAAGGCTGGATGTCTCAGTAGTCCCAATCTGGTGCTGAAGGCCCGATAGATTCCAGGAGATCTGCAGGTCTCAGTACACGCTGGGATCCATAGGGTTGATCACAGCAGCAAGACAAACTCACCAGTGAGAGAGGCAAGCCTCAGGAGAAAATAAAGTGGCCAGATCCCTCTGGCATGGCCTTTAATACTGCCTGCCAGCAGAAGGTAATGCCCACATTTGGGGTGGGTCATCCGGGTTGAGGTAGTCCAATCCGAAGGTCCTTTTTCTCTTATTTGTTCCTTAGTCCAGTCAAGTTGACACCCAGGATTAACCATCACATCCAGAAATATTTATATTATGTTCTGTCAAGGGCAAGCACTAGAGACTACCAGGTAGGAGAAAGAGAAAAGAAGATATTTGTCAGTGACAACGATAGAGGTGGTGGTAGCTGTGCCATTTTCTCATGAAACCTTGGTGTGGTGGACAGAATTGGGCTGGATCAGATCTTCAGCACACAAGTGAAGGGCATGAACATGGAAATAAATTGCTTGACAAGGTCAGTCAGTTGGCACAACAATGCTGATGTATGGCAATCACTGGCAGTAAGCATGTTGTCCTAGTTACCATTAATGATTCACTTGACAGTCTACAGTCACTTGAGAAGGAAATCCCAACTGAGAGGACTGTCAAATCAGCCTGTGGGCATGTCTTTGGGAATTGTCTTAATTGTTAATTGATGAAAAAGGGGCCATCCAACTGTGCGTGGGTGTCACCATTTCTGGCCAGGTGGTCCTGGGTTGTAAGAAAGACTACCTAATTGTGAGCCCCTGTGTGATCCAGCAAGCAGCATTCCTCTATAATTTCTATCTCAAGTACTTCTTGAGTTCCTGCCCCAAATTCCCTTACTGACAGAGTGACCTGTAAGCTGAAATAAACTCTCTTCCCCACATTGCCTTTGGGCAGCACATTTTATCCCAGCAACAGAAATCAGATGAAAACACACATCATTCTGAAGGTGATGGCTTTATTGAATATTTGGAATGACTTAATGATTCTCTTTTGCTAGGACTTTAATCTGTATTGTCCCCACAGAATCATATTTCAAATACAGACTGAGATGCTAATTGAAGGCTAATAATCTTTAAGAGGTGGGATTGGCCTAGTGGAAATAGATAACTAGGGCAGTCTTTTGAAGGTTCTATCAACCCCTGTACTCAGGCCCATGCTCTGTTAAACAGAACTGATCATGATTCGTTTTGAGGAGATAGATTCAAACTAGACATATTCAATCTTATGTTTCTGTTCTCTTTGCTTAAATTCTATCGATCCCTCTGGTTTATGTCAGGGGATCATCAAAATCTAATTTTCTAGAAGATTTCTCACACTGCTTAAATCCAAGATAGACTTGATAGATTAAATGCTGAATACCTGCTTAAATTTGAATTTGAATAAAGTGCATGGGATACTTTATCATTTCTTGGAAATATACATACATAAATATATAGTATATATTCATTTCTTTTCAAAAATCTGGAAAACAGTATAAGATTTTCTGTGGGACACTTAAGAGCTCCATTTTCCATTACAGAATTATATTATTTGAGGCTTTCTTTATAGATCCCAAAATAGATTGAATGTGTTCAATCTGCAGCAGGGAGTTCAAGATAATAAGCTTGTCAACTCCCTGTTCTTTTACTTCTCAACCACAAGGGAAAGACATCTAAACTCTAAGCCAATAGCTTTTAGAGTATGCCCCCTTACTAAAGGGCCACCATTACTTGCAGATGCCCATTCAGAGTAATGTAGTCAGAGATTGGAATTGTGGCATAGCAAGCCATATTTTAATAATGCTCCAGGACATCAAACAGGTTAACTCTTACAGTCCGCCATGGCTGATAAGTCATGGCAGTAGGAACAAGAAGCAGCTGGTCACATTCAGTAAGCAGGGAGTGATTCATAAGTAGAACCAGCCTATAAAACCTCAAAGCCTGCCTGCACCCGGTAACCCACTTCCTACAGCAAACCTCAACCTCCTAAAAGTTCCACAATATATCCAAACAGTTGGGGACTAAGTGTCCAAACCCAAGGGGCTCTAGGGGACATTTCACACTGAAACTGCAATTTCCACATTTCTGTCTCCAGCTATCACCTCCTTTTCTTAGGGTAATGCTTGTGTTTGGATGTACCACTCCAAAGTCCTAGAACCTTTTCATCTTAAGTTCCATCAGGGACATATCAAGGATACCTAGGTTGGTAGAGAGTTAAGACCACTTCATTTTAATCTTGGTTTCAAGCACACAGATAGATTCCTGAAACACTGGAATTAATTAGCCAATAGTGTCTATAATACTAAAATTTAAGACACCTTGGAAGTCAAGCTAAACAAATTATTTTGGTGAGGAAAGATTTAACAATGGCCTATAAATCACACTGGAATGAGTAACAGTGTATCATGTTGGTATATAAATTTTGTTTTCATCTGTTGTACTGGTAAATCTGAGACATATTCTTCTTCTGTCTCCATTTGGTTGATTTGGAAATCCTGATAGACATGCGATTTGAACTTACTTTCTCACTGGGAAACAGTTCTTGAAATAAAGTCCTTATAAATAATAGTATGGCTTCTTTTCCATCAATGTACACCCCCTTGATGAGATGCCGTCTGCATCAATCACAAAATAACACTGAATGAGGTCAACATTGAAAAAAAAGAAATGATGATGGGTTGCCTGGCCAAAGGCCAATTCTAATTAATCAGCTGGAAGTGATTTCTTCATATTGCAGAAGAAGGATTCTCACCTCCATGACCAGTGCTTTAATTTTTAGCAGTTTTGGACAGAGTATGGGATAACAACTGACCTCAGATGCATGAGATACTGATCATCCATATTCCAGGTAAAACATTCTCATTAAAATAATAGTGAAATAAGGGATTGTAGGATTACTAAGCAGCTAAAAGTCCTTGCTACCAAGCCAGATGGCCCCAGTTCAGTCCCCTTACACTCACGTGGTAGGGGACACCTAAATCCCACAAGCTCTATGCTAATCTCCATAAGCATGCTGTGACATGTTTGTGCTCACTTACATAAATACAAATAAATAAATAAATAATATAAAAAATGAAATGTTTTAATCTCTATTATGAACAGTTTTGTTTTTAACAAATGAAAAGTTTTGGGCTATTGAGTGTATGATACTGTACAGGTTCAAAGACTGTACTATGCAAGGATGTTAATTCTTGTAAATTACTTGACAGTTAGCATGATTGCATCTATCAAGAGCCTGTCAAATACTCTCTTAGACTCTGTAGTTCATTTTGTTGTGTGTCCCTCCTGGATGTAGGTGTGATGATTTATGTAAAAGGAGGTCTCTGTTTCTTTAAAGACTCACAATTTAGAAATAGTTAGCTTGAATGGCTTACAGCAAAAGAATGACTAAGTAAATTGTGATGCTCGTAGAATAGAATCTTTATATGGGCATTGCCATTTTATATGTTTCTTATGAATATTAGCAATATTACATGGATAGACAAGATAGAGCACTGTACACATAGAACATCGATTTTGTGAATATCATATACATATTTTGTAATAAACTAGAAGAGAATAAAACACAAGAAAATGTTGAGAATCACTCTAAATGATATATTTAGTGTTATTAATATATTAATTTTCTAATATGTCTAGCATAATAACCTTTATCTTCCTTTCTTTTTTCCTTTGTCCCTTTCTTTCTTTCTTTCTTTCTTTCTTTCTTTCTTTCTTTCTTTCTTTCTTTCTTTCTTTCTTTCTTTCTCATTTTTTTCCACAGTACTGAGGAATAAACCCACAGGATCGCATATGCTAAGTAATCACTTTACCCCTGAGTTACATTCCTATCCTTATAAAATAGTAGCTTATATGTGAAATCAAAAGTCATGTGACATTTTATTTCAAAAAGTTTCACTGAAATGTTTCCAGACATCCAATAAGTAACTTCAATGAGTTGGCATTTTCAAGTAGATGATATAGGCTAAGCACAGCACAAATGCGCACACACACACACACACACACACACACACACGCTCACATGCATATATATATATATATATATATATATATATATATATATGCAAGAAGAATGTTATTTGGGTGATGGTATGCATTATCAGAAGTATACAGCATAACAATGAAGGAGTAGGTTGTGTGTTGGGGATCTTTTTGTGAGTGTAGGACTTTATTAGGAGGAAAATGATCTTTCAATTACATGGGGAGGGGAACAAGGATAAAGATACCTGAGTTGAGAGTGCACCTGACATGCTAAAGATGAAGCAAAAGACCAGAGTGACTGGAGAGAACTGAGCAGGGAGAAAATATTAGGTGGGTGCAAACCAGAAAATGATGCTGGAGGCAAAATACACAGAACCTTGTCAGTCTGTCATCTATGAGAACAATGGTCTTCTGAGAATGGGTTACCCCTGAGCTCATATGAGTACTGCAAAAGGCTGTTCTACCTACAGTGTGAACAGATAGGTTACTGAAGGGTCAGTCTGGGGGTTTTCAACACAATTGGCATGAAAAATAATATCAACATAACTAGAATGGCAACAATGAGGAAGGGAGACGTAGTCCCATGTGATACTTCCTGGGGAGGAATGAACAGAGATCTCACCTCAAAGATCTGTCCACAGACCTCAGTAAGGATAGCAACAAAGTTTACCTTAGTGAACATAAGCCTTTGGGGTTACATACAGGACCATGGGTTGGGGGCTACTTACCAGAGCTGGGCCACTCAAGGAAAGCTGGATCACCGATAACTCATCCCCATATGGAAAAGACTAAAACCTCAGAGCTTTCTGCTTGACTTGAAGACATCGTGGTAAGTAGAAAAGTCTTTTACAGTAGCTGGGGCTGGTTTGAGTCTCTTCAGCAATGCATACTGCTTATATAACTTTGGGAAGGGTGGGGCCTGTACATTGGATCAGTTCCTGATCAAGAGATTTATGAATTATTTACTTCCTAAGCCTTAAGGAGCCTTCTTTTAGAACTTTCTGAGTCTTAATGAGCATCCCTCAAGGATGAAACTTTCATCTTGGAGGAAATTGCTACACAACAGGTCAGATTCTGGATATGTTCAAAAATGCAGCCTGAGGAGATGCTAGAAGGACTGGATGTGAGACAGGAAGGAGAGAGGATTCAGGATTATATCAAGATTTTTATTTGACATATGTGAGAAACACACTTGTCTTTACTAAGACAGTGAATCCTTGGTAACTAGGAAAGGATGGGCACAGAAAGACACTTTTTCTTATATGTTTTATCTGAAAAACCATTTAACATACCACTGTAGATACACAGTATTTGACAACAAAGTACAAAAAGTCAAGAATATGATAAACGATGTGATGGTGACAGACACTTGGTCATTGTAGTGCTAGAAAGTAATTAAAGGATAGGGTTGGATGATCTAAGATAATGTATCGAGTACACATGAATGAAGACAGAGATTTTAAGTATCCAAGCCTTAGAAGTTAGGTGGGTCAAAGCTAGGAATGTAGTTCAGTTCATAGCATACACAAAGCTCTGGGTTCCATCCCCAGCACTGTATAACACAGAACATGGTGGACACCTGTGATAGCGGCACTCAGAAGGTGAAGGCAATTCAAGGTCATCCTCAGTTGCACAGGGAGTTTCAGACAAGCATGGGCACTGGAGATCTTGTCTCCAAACAAATAAACAGAATCATATAAAAATATGTGCACTAGGTAAACAGAAATCTTTAAAGCTCACTGAGCATCTACAGCCAATGTGAACTAGCCACCAAAAAAAAAGGCTCAAGGGCTTAGAAATACCTCTAGTTGTCTTCTTACAATCTAGGGTCTCACTGTTCCAGTCTTGTTATAATTAGTGATTTTGTATTTAGAGTAACAAGCTCAAAGCAATGCCACATTTGAGCTGACCTGTACCCAATATTGAGTGACAATGCTGAGTAGCAGAGTACATATTCAATGGTATGTTAAATTCTTTGAATAAAATATATTAAAAATAAAACTCATCTTTCTCTGTCCATTCCTCCCCAGCTACCAATCTTTATCTTCAACAGGATTTACTATCTCCATAAAGACAAACTGGTTTGTCCTGTGTGTCAAACCAATATCATTGTATTGGTGGAAAGTTCTCAAGATCTTCTTCAAATTTGTGGCTACAGACTTAACAGGAGATCAAATGCTATGGCTTCTCATGGATCACATGTTCAGAAAGTGGTGGTGTTAGCATGATCTGTGGGTAAAGTTTTTGTCTTCTGATGTCACAAGGTAATCGAATAGACTTCTGCACAGGCCTAACTAAAATCTGCTATTCCAACCAAAGCATCCTCCAAGTCCCTAGAAAGTAACCTAGGCAACCATTACCATTGTGATCCTTTTGTCAGGTTCATACAACAAAGCAAGAAAGAGATTTAGAGTACATTGCCCAGCTGCATGATAACCAAAATTAGTGGAGTTTATTTGATTTATGTGTTTTTGTATACACACACACACACACATACACACACACACACACACACACGCACATGTATGCATGTGTAGAGGCTGAAGGACAAAGTTGGCTGTCATTTCTCAGGTACCATCCACCTTATATTTTGTAATATAGGGTTGCTCACTGACTTAGAACTCACCAAGTGGGCTAGCCTTGATGCCCAGTGAGTCCAAGATAGCCACTTTTTACTTTCCCTGTATTAAGATCATACACCTTTACACCTTGCTTTATTACACAGGTTCTGGGGATCAAACTCAGGACCTTGCGCTTGCAAGCAAACACTTTACTGAGTGAGCCATTTCATGAGCTCCAGTGAGTGTTTGTTTGTTTGTTTTGTTTTGCTCTGTTTTGTTTTGGTCTTCTTGAGACAAGTTCTCTGTTTTAGTCCCAGCTAACCTGGAGATCACTATGCAGATCAAGCTGGCCTTGAATTCACAGAGATCAGCCTGCCTCTGCCTCCCAAATGCTGGGATTAAAGGCATGCACCACCATGCCCGGCCATCCAATGAGTGTTTTTTTTTTTTTCTTTTTATTTAACATTTTTTTTATTGATGCTTTGTGCATTTCATACATCATTTTCCAATTCAGTTCAGGCATATTTCCCTTCCCCCCCAACCGAGATCATGCATTCTGCATAACGTCCTGCATATTTCTCTCAGTTTTTTTTCCCATTTTTTTAGCTATAAGTGATAATCCATGAGTAACAAGCATCCATCATGTAAAACCAATTTGCGGCTGTTGTGCCCAAAACCCCCAATAGCCCCACCTTCAAGGTGGGGTGAGGGGTTGTATGTTCAATCAGTTGATGTAAATAAGGTCCAGACTACATTGCTGTAGTTTCCACCATTCACCCCAATCGCAGCCCTTCATCTACCGTGCCCCCTCTTCCGCAGATTATTTCCCTGGGCTTAGAAAAGGGGCACAGGTGGATGAGAAGCAGGAACAGTCCCACTCTCTCTGGAGCTGTTGTCTTGGACGCTGGCAATTCTGAGCTGTTTCCATTTCAGGGGCTGAAGTTGTCCAAATAACCTTTAGATTCCTACTAAGGAAGCACAAGCAATTAGATATATAGGTATTTAAACAGCATTAATATTATGGTAGTTTACTTTGGTATAGACACATATGATTTAGATGATATGTTGGTCCATGAATTACATTTTTTTCCTTTAAATAGGAGACTGGTCTTACTGTGGCTTATGAGATCCCCTAACCTGTCAGAGGAGTAGCTTTGGCATCAGCATGGTTTTTCCTCCAAGGAGAGAGCCATAGCCAATTAGATTTTGTTATATATAGGCATATGGCTGCCTCTGCTGCACAGTATTTCCCAGAGGTGAGGTGTAGCTGTGTGACGGGGAGTCTTGCTTGACTCAAGGAGACCTATATTGCTTTATTGGTTAAGTGGCCTTTGGTAACACTCTCTGGTGTTCAGAGGCCATCTGTACACTTTGCATGTGTGTGTCTCAATACATCTTTCCCATGTTAACATCAGTCAGTCAGCAGCAGGGCCTTATCACCTCCTCTTCTGCCTTCTTTAATTGACTAATAGGACAGAAGAACTGTGAAAAGGATTATTCTCTGTTCAGAACCAAATATAATACTAAAGTCCTTAAACTATGCACTTAAGCAAAATATATCAATACAGGAGCTCTGACATCAGTAATGGATTATTCTACCAGGGAGATGTTGGCCAGGGGATCTAAGGCCCCACAAAAGGTAAAGGCTCCTTGCCTCTAAACTGGGATACAAATGAATGTTTTTAAAATTAATCTGAAAGAAGGTTACTGAAGGCAAGTAAAACTCAAGATCGATTCAGTTTTCACTTGGTTTTAATACGAGGAGCATTTGGACGAGAGATCATTTAAATAAATAAATAAATAAATAAATAAATAAATAAATAGTAGAAGTCAACAACGAGTTTTCTAGTTTTTTGGTCAAATGAAAAAGTGCAAGATATCCTATAGCTTCTTACATAAATATATAAAATAAGCCACTAACATATATAAGGACAGGACTAGGAAAGACACATCAGTTGATAAGCTTAAGGATATGAATTAGATTCTCAGGATCTATATAAATAAACCAGGCATGGTGACAGAAACTTGTAATCCCAGATTTTGGGAGGGGGTGACAGGCAAATCCTTGAGACTCTCTGGCTAGCCAGCCTAGTCTCCTTGGTGAGCTTCATAACAGTGAGATACCCTGCTGCAGAACAGGCTGATAGAGCCTGATGAACACACAGAAGGCAAGATGGGACACTGGCCTCCACATGAATGTGCAATGCACCTGTACATATAGGGGCACACACAAATAGGGAATAAAAATAGTTAGAAATATGTCCAGTCTCTGGCCCTACAAACTCAGGAGACAGGCCAAGCTTTGCTGCGACCCAGTATAAAGCATGAAGGGGTTAGAACTCTCTTGCTTTTCAATGATGTCCACCCCAATGGGGTATAATTAGTGCTAAACACAATCCTACAAGAGCTGTGTTCCCATGTGCTCTATTGTGGGCCAGTATGTATCCATCATCGCCATGGTAGCAACCTAGAGTGTTGGGCTCGTGAGGTTTCATGTCAACAGCATCATTCCAGCTCCTGCTGGCCTCCATGCCCTTTTGTGAGTGCTTTTCTTGCTTTGGGAAGCACTGTAGAATCTTAACTTCTTTTAGGTTCATTATAATTCTAGAAAGCTGGCATTATTAGTTCTGTTGAAGAGTTGAAGAAAATGTGGTTTGAAGTCAATGTGCACTGGTATCTGTGGAAACATAGGCCTTCACCTTTAGACCACATCTTACAGGCCGAATCAGGCCACAGCTCCCTACAGCCCTCTCTTTGTGACAGTTATGAAGCAGTCTGTGCTGTTCCTTGACAGTTCCAAATTTATAGAACTTTGTTCTTCCATTTTCTTTGTCACATATACTATGGCAAACAGAATCATATGACATAAAACTTCCCACCACCCCTAAAAGATTATGAAAAAAATCAGAAATCTCCCTTGTTCTACAGGATCGGTTGGGGATTCCTCAGGGGCCTTTCTTCAGAGATGTACAGAAGGATACTCTCTGAAGAGGCTTCTTGGCCTTCCTTCCCATCCTCCACAAGGCAGCTTTCCTCTCTCTCTCTCTCTCTCTCTCCTCCAATTCCTACCATTAAAATATGTTATTTATTATTTTTATTTCATGTATATGAGTGTATCAGCTACATGTGTGTAAGTACACCTGTGTCATGCGATGCTAACAGAGGTCAGAAGATGTTGTTGGATATCCTGGAACTGGAGTGGTTGTTAGATCCTTTGGAACTGAATTTATGGAAGGTTGTTAGACACCATGTGGGTGGTGGGGAATTAAACTCAGTTCTTCTGCAAGAGTAGCCAGGGTTCTTAACTCCTGAGCCATCTCTCCAGCCCTCCATTCATGCTCTTAATAAAGCTTTTCTCCATTTCTTAAAGAGCAGCATTTCTCCTTAAAGCTTCATCATGTTCAGTTCTCCATATATTGCTTTCTTTGTGTCTAATATGTTTCCTCCCACTTGAGGCCTGATCATGGCCACGAGAACTTTTATCCTAATAAACTGCATCTTCTGAAGGGAACTAGTGTCAGCTTTCTGTCTAGACTTATAGCAACTGCTCCTCTTTTTAAAAAATCATAACAGCATCTAAAATCATCCCATATAATGTCACACATAAAAAAATACAGGATTCTATTTCTTTAAATGCTTCCCAAATGTTTAGACACTACTTATCTTTTAATCTCCTTTGTTTTGAAAAAGTGTTTATGAGGAAGGACGTTTATGAGTGACTGGCTCTAATCTTACAGATTCCTGTGACTTTGTGTTACACTGAAGTTTTCCCCTGCCTTCCCCTTTGGTAACTTATGTTATGATTTCCCCTAAATTGGTTTGCAGTGGACTTTTACATGGCTGACCTTATTTTAGTTTGAATATGTGAAGTTAGCTTTTGTGGTTTTAAATCTTTAATATCAACAGAGACTTTGGATAAAAACTGTTTCAGTGTGATGTGTATGACCTCAATTTCTTCAGTCTATTGGAGTCAATGTTTATTTTTTCTTCTAAAGGAAGATAAGAAATATTGAAAACAAAACCACAAAGGCATGCTTCTGTTTTATCCACATAATGTGTTTAAGCTGCTAGACATATATGGGTAAAGGAAAGCCACAGTATAATGTAATTGATATCTGAAGAATAGGGATCTTTAAGCAGATAGGATTTAACCTTTATACATAAAATCTTGGTAAAAACCAAGATTTTTGTCAATGAAGGAAATTCCTTATCTTTCATAATTTTCATATATATATTTATACATATATATGTATGTATATAAATATACTTTTTCACAAGGGCTCATACTTCTTCCAGTGTTTATGCTATCCATCACCAGATAGTATTATTTTTATTGAAATTTTGTGCTTTTCATACATTTCTCAATCCAGTTTAGACTCATTCCTCCTTCCATGCTGCCCCACCCCACCCTAGCTCATGCATTCTGCCATATATTATGTCTTACTTCTTTTTCTTAGTCTTTTTAAAGTTTTTCTTTGCAGAGCTTTACTGTTTTGGGCAAGTTTACTGTTTCAGTCAGTTCTTTGACCCAGTCCATTTGTTGCTATTGTTTATATTGCTCTAAAATATGTATGTATATACATACACATATATGTCACACATATACCTAGATTATGATGAAAATAATCCATAAGTTAATTCCAAAATGTGTTTAGGAACTCACATTTTTCTCTTTAATTTATGTTACTCTAAAATATGCATACATACCCTCCACCCATACACCCAAACATGCCTGTAGTCCCAGCTACTCTGGAGGCTGAGACAAGAGGAGTTCTGTGTGACAGTGTGATTTGAAGATCAGATGTCCCCGCTAAGTTTGGCATCAAGATGGTGACCTCCCGGGAGTGGGGGACCATCAGGTTGCCTAAGTAGGGGTGAACGGGCCCAGGTAGGAAATGGAGTAGGTCAAAACTCCCATGCTGATGAGATATTATTTTTTAGAGAATTTTTGAATTTTAACAAAATTGAGCAACAAATTTTTAACATATTTTTATTAGTAGTTCTAAAAAGTGATCATTGAGATAGCTTAGTAGGTAAAGGTACTTGCTACTAAGACTGATGGCCTGAGTTCTATATCTAGGATTCATATCATGGAAAGAGAACACCAACTCCTTTGAAAAGGTGTCCTGTGACCTCTACATGTGTATTATGTTATGGGTCCCCCTACACACATAAATAAATAGGTAAGTAAATAGAAATTTAATACAAATTTTAGAAGAGTAGAGTAGCATTATGTGATGCTACAACACAAGGATGTCTGAATAAAAACAGTCTGACTTAGCATCCATTTTAGCCAAAAGGGGACACAAAGTACTCTGAGACCCTTCAGAATTCTCTCAGAACTGTGCTTTAAAAATAATAATAGGGGAGATCGGGGATTTCCCAAGACCACCTGAAGCACAGGTAGGATCTGGGTGCTTCAGTCAGGTGGATTGTCTGGTTTGATTCAATCATCTTTGGCTTGATTGGCTTGGGGGGCTGTGGGGGCAGAGTTGTCCTCCTAGCTGGTATTAAAGGTGGCCCTGTTGCCTCTGTGAGACTTGAGATCAGGGATTTCCCAAGACCATCTGAATCACAGGTAAAGTGTCCCCCCCCAACAACTGGGATTGCTGAGTGTCCAAGTGGATTCTTTGGAGAACCTTCAGAACAGAAAGGGAAGAGTGAGTTACACTTCCAATAGAAAGCCTAGAACTTAGACAAGTCAACACTCCATAAGCAAGGAGGGAAGAAGAAAAACAAATCAATCAATCAAATAACGATGGCATCTGAAGGAGGCAAGCAAAGCAAGCCATCAACACAGTAAAGAGACATTTGGGATTTGAATTGGAATACAGGCAAAGAGAAACCCACATGCCAGGGACACAAGGAAGACACAACATGGCAAAGGTGCAGGATAATTCCACACCAAGCTCTACCAACTCTGTAGAAGATTCCTACAGTGGGATTGCCCTGGGGATGGTCCAGCACACAGATATTAGAAGTACAATTGTGGACATACTCAAAGAAATAAAAAAAAAAACAAAACAAAACTATAAAGAACAAGTCAGAGAACTTAGGAGAGAGAATGAAAAACTCAAGAAGGACCTAGATAGAGAGAATGACAAACTCTGGAAGGAAGTGGAAACACTGAAAAGATCCCATGCTGAAAAAGCTAAGGAAACCAACCAGTGAAGCAAAGAGCTACAGCAAGAGATTGAGAAGCTCCAAAAGGAAGTGGAAATACTAAAGAAATCAGAAGACGAAATGAAAAAGTGAATTAGACACTCATCCAATCAAGAGCAAAGGAATGGAAAAAGCCTCAGAAACAGAATGGAGGAAGCAGAACAAAAAATATCAGACCTGGAAGATAACACAGAACAACTAAAAACCTCAAGTACAGATTATGAAAAATTTAAAAATACACAAAAGTGGAACAACCAGGAACTGTGGGACACTATGAAAAGATCAAAACTCTGCATCATAGGAGTAGAGGAAGGAAAAGAATCCCAAGAAAATGGNACCCAGCCATACCACTCCTGGGCATGTACCCACAAGACTCATCTTACCTCAGAGATACATGCACAGCCATGTTTATTGTAGCTCTCTTCACAATAGTAAGGAGCTGGAACCAACCCAAGTGCCCGTCAACTGATGAGTGGATAGAGAAAATGTGATACTTCTTCACAATGGAGTTCTATGCAGCAGTAAAGAAAGATGACATCATGAACTTTGCAGGTTAATGGTTGGAGCTAGAAGATATCATGCTGAGTGTGGTAACACAGTCCCAGAAAAACAAACGAGGAATGGTATCCCTCACCCGCGGATGCTAGCACCAATTACCTATTTGTATGGCAAACTGAGCAACATCAATGTGATCTGAAAACAATCGTGCTCTTAAATTTTAGAATCCCTTAAAAAATAAACAAATGAAAAAAAAAGAAAATTCAAGTCACAAAAAAATAATAATAGGTTATCACTTTACTGACCTGGAACAGTATACATGCAAACACCAACTAACATGAATAAGGTCATCAATTGCTTCCAGCAAATGTCTGCTGAGCCAGTGCTTGACAGGCATATACACGTGCATTCGCACATTGTTCTGGGTCAAGGTTCATGAGAGATAAAGTTGTATGTCCAGGTCACACAAAGAACCCATAGCCTAGTCAGCTTCTTATGCAAACATTCTGAGATAGTGTTAAGTGACCTAAAAAAATAAAATTAAAATTTGCATGCCAGTTTGAGTAAAAGTCATTTGTCCAGAGTGTGTCCATACTGTAAAACTCCTTACCACAGAGTAGGGGATTTGTTATGTGTGGCTGGATGGGCTTCCTTGTTTTGCTATTCAAAACTCAATCTTTTCAACTTTTGAGGAAGAACAATTTGTATCTTTATTAGTGACAGAAAAAAGGATTAATGTGGGGTCTGGTGAGACAGCTTAGTGATTAAGAGCACTGACTGCTCTTACAGAAGTTCTGGGTTTGATTCTCAGCAGGGGCATGGTAGCTAACAACCATCTGTAATTCCAGTTCCAGTGGATATGAAACCCTCTTCTGACTTCCTTGGGCATTGCATGATGTAAGTTCACCTTCCTACATGGAAGCAATTTACTCATACCCATGAAATAAAAATAATAAATAAAATATTTTTGAAAAAAGTTTCAATGTGACTCTGAAGATTCTTTCCCAAAATTCATCACAATTATTTTTAATTTCTTTTAAATTTTCTTTAATTTTTTTTCCTTATTATATTTTTGTTTATGAGCATTGACTTCTTCATTTTGCAAANGGTGAAAGGAAGCAACACACATCTATCAGTTATAACCATAAATATTAATGGAATAAACTCCCCAATCAAGAGACATAGACTGGGAGATTGGATTAGGAAACAGAACCCATCAATATGCTGTCTACAAGAAACACATCTTACCTTCAAGGATAGGCACCACCTTAAAATGAAAGGATGGAAAAAATTATTCCAAGCAAATGGTACCAAAAAAAAGCAGGTGTTGCTATTTTAATATCAGACAAAATAGACTTCAAAGTAAAAAGAAATCAGAAGAGACAAAAAGACCATTAAATTTTTATCAAAGGAACAATTCACCATGAAGATTTCACAGCTATGAATATATATGTACCAAACTCTGATGCACCAAACTTTATAAAGACAATTCTGCAGGACCACAAGTCACAGATTAACCCCAGTACACTCATAGTAGGGGACTTCAGTACCCCACTGAGCCCTTTGGACAGGTCAACCACACAAAGAATAAACAGAGATACATCTGAACTGAATGATATCATACACCAAATGGACCTCACAGACATCTACCGAATATTCCACCCTAATACCACTCTACTTAGCACCCTAGGGAACATTCTCCAAAATTTACCACATCCTGGGACACAGAAGAAACCTCCACAAATACAAAAAAAATGAAATAATTCTGTGCATTCTATCAGACCACAACGCAATAAAGGCTCATTATCAACACCAGGATAAGCCCTACTATCTACAAGAACACAAGGAGATGAAACAACACACTCCTGAATAATGAATGTCAAGGAAGAGATAAAAAAGAAATAAAAGCATTCCTGGAACTGAATGTCAATGATAATACAACACAACAAAACCTATGGGATACTTTAAAAAGCAGTCCTAAGAGGGAACTTTTGAGCCCTGGGTGCCTACATTAGAAAAACAGAAAGAGCACAAGTGAACAATCTGACACTGCAGCTAAAAGCACTTGAGAGGCAACAACAGATGAACCCTAAATGCAACAGACAGGAAGAAATGACAAAAATCAGAGCAAAAATCAATGAAATAGAAACAAAGAAAAAAATACAAAAAAAATCAATGAATCCAAAAGTTGGCTCTTTGAAATAATACACAAGATAGACAGACCTCTAGCCCAGTTAACCAAAAGAAAGAAGGAACAACTCCAAATCAATACAATCTGTGATGAAAGGGGAACTATCACAATAGACAAGGAAAAGATCCAGAAAATCATATGGGAATACTTCAAAAACTTATACTCTACTAAGTTTGAAAACCTAGAAGAAATGGATGAATATCTGAAATCCTGGGAATCACCAAAGCTCAACCAAGAAGAGATCGACATCTTAAACAGACCCATAATATGTGAAGAAATTGAAGATATAGTAAGAAACCTCCCAACTAAAAAAAGCCCAGGCCCATGCCCAGATGGTTTCACAGCAGAATTCTATAAAACATTTAAAAAAGACTTACAACCATTATTACTGAAATTGTTTGGAAGAATACAGAGGGAATTCTCCCAAATTGTTTCTATGAAGCCAGCATCACTCTATTACCAAAACCAGGCAAAGATACAATCAAAAAGGAGAACTATAGACCCATCTCCCTAATGAACACAGATGCAAAAATTCTAAACAGGATACTGGCAAATTGCATACAGACCCACATCAGGAAAATCAGCCATCATCACCAAGTTGGATTTATACAAGAGATGCAGGGATGGTTCACCTTACAAAAATCAATAAATATCATCAAGCATATAAATGGACTAAAAGACAAAAACCACATCATCATCTCAATTGATGCAGAAAAAGCCTTTGACAAAATCCAGCATCCCTTCATACTTAAAGTCCTAGAGGGAATTGGATTTGAGGGATCATTCCTCAATGTAATCAAAGTCATATACAGGAAACCCACAGCCAATATCATCCTAAATGGGGAAATGATAGAAGCATTCCCTTTAAAGGTAGGAACTCAGCAAGGCTGCCCCATGTCACCTCTCCTCTTCAATATAGTGCTTGAAACACTTGCTAGGGCAATAAGGCAAGAAAAGGAAATTCAAGCAGTACTAATTGGAAAAGAGGAAGTCAAGCTATCCCTTTTTGCTGCTGATAAGGGATGCNGCATACAAGCTTCTCCAACTGGTCTATGGGAACCTTGGGTTGTTCAAAATTTGGACATAGATACTTGTAAAATGCACCAATTACCTGATTGTATGACATAATGAGTGACATCAATGCTATCTGCAAACAACTGTGTCATTGTATTGTAGAATCCCTTAAAAAATAAATTAATTAATTAAAAAAAATTCAATACAATGATGAGAAATTTGAATCTTTTAAAAAAGTTAAGCAGGTAATTATTTTGTGTACCATCCTGGTTTTTTTATTATTTTATTTTTGGAGACAGGGTCTCCCTGTAACATCAGTTGGCCTGGAACTTGCTATGTAGACCAAGCTGGCTTGGATCTTGCAGTGATTTTCTTGCCTCAGCCCTTTAAGTGCTGAGATTAAAAACATGATCCACCATGCCCACATATTATGAGATTTTTTAAAAAATATCTTTATTTTTATTTTTTAGGATTTTTACCCAAATATGGGATATAAACCATCAGTAACTACAGTTCCAGGAAATCAACCATCCTCTTCAAGCCTCTAAAGCATTCAATGCATGGGTGCACTTACAAACATGCAGGTAAACACTCACATAATTTTTAGAAAATTTAATGTGTGTGTGTGTGTGTGTGTGTGTGTGTGTGTGTGTGTGTAAATGTCTGCCTTAATGTCTGCCATATGTTTTTCAGGTGCCCTCAGAGGCCTGAAGAAGGCATATGATCCCCTGGAGCTGGAGATATAAGTGGTTGTGAACTGCTTGACATGGGTGCTGGGAACCGATCCTGGGTCTTCTGAAGGGGCACACAGTGCTCTTAACCACTTTATTCCTAATCAGTGGAATCATATCTCCAAACCCTATTTTATGCATTATTATTGTTACTGAATGTGGGTATATGATATGTGTGGGTACACACATCTCGACATGAGCATGTGGAGATAAAGGACAACTTTGTGGAGTTGATTCTCTCCTTCCACTTTTATGTAGGTTCTGGGGACAGACTTCAAGTCATCATGCTTGTATGACAAGTATCTATAGCCAATGAGTCATTATTACCACAATCAGAGAATCCTAGATGGTGTGGTGGTTTGAATGAGAATGTTCCTGGTAGGCTGCAAGTATTTGAACACTTGGTGTCCAATTTGTGAGCTATTTGGGGAGGGTCAGGGTCATGGAATCTTTAGGAGGTGTGATCATGCTGGGGAGAACCATGTCCCTGGGTCAGGATTTGAGAGTTCATAAGCTTTGCCAAATTTCTAGTTTCTCTCTCTGGTTCCTGCACCTGCTTGAAGATGTGATCACCTGGCTTTCTACTCTGGCCACCTCTGCTACCATGCCTACCCCTGCTATTATGTACTTAACTCTCTAGAACCATAAGCCAAATTAACTCTTTCTTCTGTAAGTTACTTTGGTCCCAGTAGCCTATCACAGCAACAGAAAATAGCGAATACAGATGGCACTTGTGTTAATGGCAATTCTGCTCATTTTATGGTGCTATCCTTGAAAATCATAAGGGAAAATTATCTGATGTTCATTAGGGTTATTGCCAGACAGATGGGTTTTAATAAATCATGGTATTTGGAAGATGAATAAACTAATAAGTTAATGGAAACATGTTAAAAGGCTCTCAAAGATTGCTTTCTTGGGGAAAGATGAAGAGAAATGGAAAAGTTGATCAAGAAACCTCAAGTAGATTAGTCTATCCTTCTTCATTTTAGGTTAAATACCAGAATTTACTGGAAGGCGTTTGACACATATCAAGAGGGATCTTCAGGGCTGTATCATTTACTTTTCTCCTTGCTGTGACAAAATATTGGACAAAGGCAGCTTAAGAAAGAAAAAGTTTATCTTGACTCACACTTTGGGTAACATGGCAGGAAGGGCAGGGAGAGGAATGGAGACAAGAGAGTGATAATACAGATGGCCACATGTCAATTGTAGTCTGGAAGTAGATAGAGAGGAAGTGGGTCCTGTGGGCTTCATAGATGGCTCCCACAAGTGAGAGTACCTGAATCCAATCCCCAGAAATCATGTCTAAAGCCTAGCAGGGTAATATGTGCCTGTGATCCCAGTGCTGGGGAGGCAGAGACAGGAGCATCTCTGGGTTTTCCTGGCTAGCCAGAATACCTGAATCAGTGAGCTCTGAGATCAAGGAAAACTGTCTCAGAATAAGATGGAGAGCATTTGAAAAAACACCAATGTCAACTTTTAACCTGCTCATGTGCACATACATTTGTGTACACACATGGTCATGTCATATATGTGCACATATATATGTACACACGTCAAACAAAGGAAGTAAGGCTGTAATATATAACTCCAAGCCTCCCCTCCACTTCTTCCAGCAAGGCCCCACCTCTTAAGGTTCTTCTCGAAGAGCATCACTACCTGAGCTTTAAGCGTTCAAACATACGGGCCTGTGGGGGAAGTTGCACATTCACACCACTAACAACACTATTTGGTCTAATTTTACCATTTTATAAATGAAAGAGCTGAGGCTTAGAAATGTCCTCAAGGAATCAGCAAATTATAAGATGTCTGGAATTAGTTCCTAGCTTTCTGGTTCCCCCATCCAGAGCAGGGTGCACAAGTGAGCTTTATTGTGAATCTCAAACAACTGTGACACTGCTTTGTACTGAGACAGAAGGGCCATTTTGGGTTGATCTCTTTTGATGTTTTTGTGGATAAGCTGTATTAATGACCTCTTCTCTCTAAGGACAGGCTGTCGTCCACAAAGGAACGAGCTGTATTACTTATCCCTTCTTGTGTGTAATTCCCACTTTCTTTTTATCTGTCTGCAAGGCGAGTTTTTCAGGGGCATTTAATTTTCAACCCTGTCTGTGATTGAATCTGTATATTTCCTACCTACTTCCTTTTCTTTCTGTCTGTCAGCTCCTACACATTTTCTTTATCTTCACTGTCATTAGATATTTCATTTGCTGGAGTCTTTTCTCATTTGTAACCTATCACTTGATTTTATTATTTTCTTTCAGTCTTGGGCTCGTTTTGAGTAATGTGTTTTCCTTGTACTATTTTTCTCTCAGGAAAATAAAGAGGAAATACAAGACCTAGGGGAGAAAAATTCATATTATAAGGAGTGAAAAACAAATTCTTACTTTGACTGTAACACGTGGGTCTTTATTATTTTTTTCATTGTTTCTACTTCTGTAAATCTTGTTTTTATATATAAATAAAAACCTTAGATTACTCATGGATCTTCATATATATTTCCAGTTAAGTAATGGGCTCTTTAACACTCTTTTCATCTACTTAAACTACTGGCCATGTAAGAGGTCTGTATAAATCAAGAATAAAAGTAAGAAGAGCTTGTACTAATTAATTCATCCACCTTCTATTGCAATACATTATTAAACTTGTAAGTATGATGTAAGGGTTATTATATAGTACACTAATTGGTGCATCTACAATACAGTTATCTTTGATATAAATCACATTGGGAGACTTAAGTTTCTTGATAGTTTGTTGAATGTATAAGTAATTTAAGATCACCAGGAATGAAGTGATTCTGTGTTAAGATGGCAACTTCCTTTCTGATCCTTGCACACTACGATTTGAGTGGCCTTGTTTAGAGAGCAGCTTCAGAGTGGCTTTACAAGCTTATAAAACATGTGTACATAGAACAAAACAAAGGTTTGTGGTTATCGTGGATTTAAAATGAATTAGTGGTGGTGGTGGAGAGGCAGCTCCATGGTTAAGATGACGTACTGCTCTTGCAGAGGACCACAGTGAGTTCATTTTCTAGCACCAGGTCAGGCAGCTCACAACTGTTTGTAACTCCAGTTTCAGTGCCAACTTCTGGCTTCAGTGGCCATATGTACATACAATTGAACACATATGTGCACATGTGTATACATACACACATAATTTTTAAAAATTACAACAAAAATTATTAATTATTGTCAATGTTTGGTGATCCCTAAAATTGCATGTGTTATATGGTGTTTTTTCTCTAGTCATAAAGAAATGGCATATTGGATGTTGCCCTGAGCTGTGAAAGGAGTCTCTTGGGTGACTCCTCTGTCTAATGGTGATTCCAATGCCTCAGTCTCCTGTAAAAGAAACATGCTTAGAAAAGAGAGAAATCTTTGAATACTCTTCTTTTCTCAAACTCCATGTCCAATGAGTTCTGTGGGTTATGCCTTCAGGTTTTGCTTTGGGTTAAATATTTCCATGTTCTTGGTCTCTCATTCTGAAGATTTAAAATAACAGCTCAAATAGATTTGCAAAAGAAGAAAAATAATTTTATTTGGAAAGAAGTGATCATTCATGTTGTATGGAAATTAAACGACTGAGAAGACAAGCACTCAGAGTTGAAGGACTCACTCTTTATTCAACCAGGAGACCAGACAAGCTAGAGCTCTGCAATCCTAGACCCCCAGCTGATTCAATCCACAAGTTTTATAGTGTTTTTTCTACATAATTTCTCAATAGTTACAGCATTGGTGCATTTATATTGTGATTTCTCATAATTTACAACAGAGTTGTCTAAATGTCTAAAGACAATTACAATAAATTCATTATGTGGATAAGTGGTCAAACTTGAACAAAAGGCAGATATGGAAGGCAGGAGTTAAAAACTCTTATCATAGCCAGGCGTGGTGGCCAAGCCTTTAATCCTAGGACTTGGGAGGCAGAGGCAGGCGGATCTTTGTGAGTTCCAGGCCAGCCTGGTCTACAGAGTGAGTTCCAGGACAGCTGGGGTTACAGGGAGACCCTGTCGCGAAAAGACCAAAAAAAAATCATCAATGGAATTTGGGACTGTTACCTTAGGAAACAGGGTAACTGCAA
Organism: Rhizomys pruinosus; assembly: GCA_009823505.1. Classification (NCBI taxonomy): domain Eukaryota; kingdom Metazoa; phylum Chordata; class Mammalia; order Rodentia; family Spalacidae; genus Rhizomys; species Rhizomys pruinosus. The sequence continues at coordinate 136,249 of VZQC01000977.1, read as the reverse complement.
ACAGATGCTCCATTAGATAGATGTTCTGGCCTCCTGTGTTCTCCATTTTATAACTGTTTAACAAGTGTTTACTAAAGAAAATATTACTATGCCTGTCTTTCTGGCAAGTCCAGCTACCCTGTGGCTGCCACTGCTTTTGTGATCCTTCAAAGATGTGAGAAGACACAGCTTTTCAACCCTTCCAATATGGACCAAAGACTCATGTCTCTCCAAGAATCCTCTAAACCTTAGTGCCAGATGGGGACTGCTGAGACATCCAACTTGTGGACTGAACTACTACTGGGATTTCTGCTTCTTCAGAATATAGACTGCCATTGTTGGACTACTCAGGCTGAATCATGGAGACCAGTTCAGGAAGATCAAGACACGACGTGGTGCTTACTGGACCTCATTTGGTGACCATGGGAAGGGAAAACCCCAGTGTAGAATACAAGGGCAGAAATGATGGTGGTTTGGGCTTGCCAAGAAGGAGACTTCAAATATGACATCTTTCATCCTAATAAAAAATAATAAGCTGAAGATGTTAAAACCTAAGATATGTGTGGCATGCGTATGTGCATATTTTGGAGTGATGGATAGTTTAATTGGAAGGAACAACAACAACAACAACAACAACAGAAAAGTCTGCATTAAAGAACTAACTGAAATGGTGAACTTCTAGTCAAAACAGTAAACTTCTGCATTGAAAATTTTGAGAGAGACTGAGAAAAAGATGAAAACCATGTTTGGCAGAATGCATGAGCTCTGATGGGGTTGGAGGGCAAGGATGGGGGGCACGGGTCTAGATTTGATTTGTAATGTAATTTGATTTGTATGAAATGCACAGACCTTCAATAAAACATTAGCAAGAGAAAATATTACAAGGTAAATACAAATATAAAACAACCTAAACCAATATCAGATGCAAACAGAAAGCAACATTAAAAGCATAGGCATATTCCTTTTCTTTTACAAGATTTGAGAGGGATACTGTGTCAAGATTGACAGCAGGCTAATTGAGTGAAGGTATTCAAGGGCTCTGATTATTGTCTGGGACTTATTTTTATGGGGTTCAAGAGAAGGAAGCGCTATTACTAAGGAGTCAAGTTCAGATGGTTCTATAATCTAATTAATAGACTAGGTTATACATTAATTTTCCTTACTGTACAAGACTTTTCCCATAATGCATCTGACTTTAATCATATTCATGCCCAGTAATGAGTAGGCATTAGATAATAAATAGGGTATTCCCCCTAAAAGTTTTCTAGAAGACACAGTTTTGCTTTATTTCATATGCACCAAAACCCAGTTTAGGGAAGATTGAGCCTTCTATAGTTCCTGCTGGGTACCTTGGGTATGAAATTGAATAGAAACTGTCTAAAGTAGATTGTTCCCAGGGGCTGGGAAACATCTATTGCTCAGAGACAGAAGTAGTCAATTCAGGTGTGGGATGAGGCTTCAGAGTTTGCTAGGTGTGTTGTTTGGGGAGGGGTATGTGCATAGTACATGAAGCTGAAGGAACTAGGCTACCAAGTGCAAGGTTACAAGGCGGGCATGCATAACTCAAACTAAATGTAGTCCCAGGCTCCAAAACTTTTCCTTATGCTGGCCTGAATCAGTTTCTCATTTGGCACATTGCAATAGCAGAACTCATTTCTCTGTTTTTATCCCCACTTCTGATTCTATTATCACTGTAGTGGCCAGATTCAAACTTTTATGATGAGATATCACAACATGGCTTCTCTTCTGACCTGCCAGTGATGCCTGTAAATACCGAGATCAATAGTCCTTGAAATGGCCATGTGGCCTGCCTCCTCTGTTCCCTAGCCTCACGTCCAGTCACTTTGTTCCCCTGGATTCTGTGTCTTGAATATGTCATACATGGAGCTGCCCATGCACTATTTTTTTTTTTCTGCCTGCATTATCACATTCAAAGTGTCTTTGTGACTATTTGTAGTAGAACACTGGTCTGCTCCTTTACAACAGTGGTCACTTAAAGGAGAGATAAAAACCTGTCTGTGCTATGAATTGTCACCTCTCAACTTATGATATCTTCTTATCTAATCTGTTTTTTACATGCAATGTATTGAAGCAAGTCACCTATGTAAAGCTTCACATTAGCCCTTTAAACATACAAAAGTCATACATTTCTTTTTATTTGAGGAATTGCTTGTGGCTTTCCTCTGTAGTCCCTCTCTGAAAAGAGTCCTCGAGCCTTCCCATAGTGCCATCTCTCTAATGCTGGCTAACTCTCTCCAAATCTCTTTTATTGTCACTCTTAATGAAGCTCCTCTCCAGGTTTTAAAAGGAAGCCTCTGCTTCCCATTGAGGACATCATCATGTTAGGCTGTCTCATATATTGTACCATTTTGGGCCTAATGCTCTCTTCTTCCAACCTCAAGGTGCAAACATGGCTACAAGGCCCTTTCTCCTACTAAATTGCATTTTGTGAATAGCTTGTATGTTAAGTTCCTTTTTACACAGACTGCTGCTGGCTCATCATTAACAATATTATTAGTATATTTAGCTAATGGGAGGAGTTTTCCTGCCAATCCCCACTGTGTACACTTTGGTGCTGATCAGTCCTCGTATTCCACAGAACAAATCCTTCAGAAGGTAACATCTTCCTTAACATACATCACCCTTTGGCTACATGCCCTGTTACTTCTGACTTCTTAATTTTCCCTGATAGCATCTGGTGGAATATGTTCATTGTTTACTCATTTAGCATCTGTGTACTCTATGATTCTTAAAATGCAAATTACAAAAGAACAAGGACTTTTGATGAGCACACAGGAAAGGTTTTATAAAGGATTACTCATTTTCACTTTTGTTGCCTAAGCTTTTGAGGTCATATGCAAAAATTTCATTGTTATTGTCCTAGATTGCTTTCTGTTACTGTCATAAATGTCATAACCAAAAACAACTTGGGGAGGAAAGGCTTTGTTTGACTTACAGTCCCATGTCATAGTCTAAGGAAATCAGGGAAGAATCCAAACAGATACCTGAACCGGCTTTTTTTCCAAGCATCCCTTGGCAGCTAATGATCATCCATAACTCCAGTTTCAGGGATTCAAAGCCTTCTTCTGGCCTCCATGAACATTATGTGACACAGATGTACTTACATATGGAAAACACTGATACTCATAAGATAAAAATTAGTAAGTAAAATCCTATTGAAAAGAAAATGCCAAAGAGACATGGTCAAGGCCAATCAGTTGAAGAGAACAGCTCAATGAGGTTTCCTCTTCTCCAGTGACTGTAGTTTGTATCAGTTTCACAAAAACTAACAGCATAGTGGGGATAAATGTCAAAGCATGCTCCTCTGTAGTTTTTGATTGAGTGTTGTCTATCTTATCTAGTTATATATTGTGCTGGATAACTTTAGTGACAACTTGACATGCTTGGGTTGAGGGAGCCTCAATTGGGGACTTTGTTCCATCGGACTGGCCTGTGGCCGCATCTGTGGAGTATTTTCTTGACTGTTGAGTGATGTGAGAGGACCCACTCCTTTGTAGGTGGTGCTGTGCTTGGGTAGGTGGTTCTGTACTATATAAGAAATCAGATTGAGCATGGAGCAGTGCAGCAAGCCAGTAAGCAGCATTCCTCCATGGCCTTTGGTTCAGCTCCTGCCTCCAGGTTCCTGCTCTGAGTTCCTACGTTGGGCTCCTTCAGTGATGAATTGTGACCCAGGAGATGTGAGCCAAATAAACCCTTTCCTCCCCAAGTTGGTATTGGTCAGAGTGTTTTGTCACAGTAATTAAAGAGAAACTAGAACACATGTTATTCATTTAGTGCTGAGGATCATGGACAGGACTAACATGAGCTCATGGACAGGACTAACATGATCATGGACAGGACTAACATGAGCTCATGGACAGGACTAACATGATCATGAACAGGACTAACATGAGCTCTGTTCCAGCTCACCTCCCGTGTCAGATTTTTATCAGTTTTGTGGTTTTTCTAGCTCACATTTGTGCAGAATAGAAAACACTCAATGGAAAGATAGTCTTGGTAATATTAATATCTGTGGAAGAAAATATAAAAAGCTGTCAAATCAGTTTTTTAAAGATTTGTTATATTTTTTAAAACTATTTTTTAATTTTTATTTATTTATTAAAAAAAGATTTGTTATATTTTTAATTATCTATTTGTGTCTGTGTGGTTATTGTACGTGAGTGAAGTGCCATGGAGGACAGATGAGGTCGTTTGATTCCCCTGGGGCTAGAATTACATTTGAATGTGTGCAAAGGGGTGTGAGTCACCAGTTGTGGATGCTAGCAACAAATTCTGATCTTCCGTAAGAGCACTAAGTCCTGTTACCTGCCAAGTCATCTCTCCAGCTCTAATTGCTAAACTCTTTAACTATAAAAGTATGTACGACCCTACCACCTGACCCAGTCAAACCACTCCTGGGTATATACCCACAAGAGTCATCCTACTGCTAAGATACGTGAACATACATGTTTATTGCAACTCTCTTCACAATAGCAAAGAACTGGAACCAACCTAAATGCCCCTCAACTGATGAATAGATGACAAAAATATGGTATATCTACACAAAGAAGTACTATTCAGCAGTAAAAATGATGGCATTATGAACTTTGCAGGTAAATGGATGGAGCTCTAAGCCATTATGCTGAGTGAGGTAACACAGTCCCAGAAAGACAAACAGAGATTGGTTTCCCTCATTTGTGGATGCTAACACCAAATCCCCCAGATGATAGGCACGCTGAACAACATTATTGTTATATTTCTGTTTATCTGAAAACAACTATGTTGTTATAATGTAAATCTCTTAATGGGCTCTAGAATTGATCCACCACTTACTTTCAGACTCTGTAATTACTGTATATGAGTGGAAAGTATGTATTCCTATTTTAGAGAAATATAAAATTAAAGGAGAAAAATATGAATTTCTTAAACATAAAAATGACCGAGAGAAAGATGCAAGACAGTTATGGCAGAGTGGATGATCTGGGGTGGGGCAGGGGGAAGGGAAAGGGGAATAAGTCTAAACTGAACTGAGAAATGATGTCTGAAATACACAGAACATCAATAAAAGCATTATAAAAAATAAAGTAAACTGAAGTCCAAAAATAAAGTATGTATGGTTTGCAGCCTCTAAGGTATACATTGTTAAATTGCAGAAAATTTATTTTTTTATGATTACAGTATGTGTCACCATATTAGACTTTATATTTTTGAATTTTTGAAGAAATTCATATTAACTCTAATCTATAAGCATAATTACATTTGAATTATCAAAAAAAGAAAAAAAAAGAAAGAAAAAAACGGGTAATTCACAAAATAGGACATAAAATTTGCAAAGTGCTTAGCTGATAAGGTGTCAATATTCAAAGTATATAAGGGTTCTTCCCACTGAGGTTACCAGAGAGCTCCTGACTAGGTGGGTGAGTTAGCCAGATTGTACTGTGCTATGTCACCAGGTTGCCATCCCTTTACTGTAAGACCAGCCCCAGTCTTCCCACTCTAGGGATCACATCTCTGCTAGCTAGTCAAGTCAGCACCAGCCCATCCTGTCCACTCCTTGGGCCTTAGCTCCTTACTTCTGAGGCTGCTAGAGAGTTCCCGACAAGCTGGGTGAGTTAGGGAAATCCCACCATACCTGGTCATCATTCTCCTGCTTTGGTACCAGCCCTAATCATATCATTCCACGGTTCACATCCCTTCTGATTAGCTAGTTAAAAAACCTTCCCAGTTGAACCCTATCATCCTGATTTGGGCCTAAGTTTCTTCCCCCTGCTGAAGAACTCCTGACTAGCCTGCTTGGAACCATTTTGCGCCCCCCCCCCATTAAAGAATTTAAAGAGAGACTCAGAAGCCACAAAAGAACTAACTATTCATAACTTAATCAAGCTGCTTCAACAATATGAATTGAACTAGTTTTCAAAACAAAGGCAGGCTTACATTTCATTATCAGACACAAAACCAACTTAAGAAATTCATATGCCCATGCCACAATGAACAAACACAAATAATATTAAAAATCAAGACAAAATGTCTCCACCAAATCCTACCAGTCCTATAGACGTGTTTCATGAAGAGAACTACCAAGAGAAACAACAGGACACAGAATTTAAAAGAACAATCACAAACATGCTGAAATAATTAAAGAATTTAAAGAAAACAATCAATTCAAAGAACTTAAAGTGGATAGTGATAAACTCTTGACTGGAACTCAAGAAAATACAAATATAAGGATAAATAAAATGACAAAGACAATTCATGATTTGAAAAGTTAACTCACAAGAGAGAGAATTATTGAAGAACAATCAGGCCAAAATGAAGATTGACCACCTTAATAATACAATTTGAAATGATAGGAAAAAGCCTCATTAGCAGAATGAATGAAATGGAAAACAGAATATCAAGACTGGACAATAAAGTTGAAGAACTGGGTGACTCAAGCTAAAAATATGAAAAAAATCCCAGGAATGGAATATGCAGGAAATGTGGAACTCCATGAAAAGGCCAAATTTACACATCATAGGCATAGCAGAGGGAGAAGAATCTCAGGTCAATGGCATTGACCAAGTCTTCAACAAGATTATAGAAGGAAATTTCTCTACAGTAAGGAAAGACATATCCATACAGATATAAAAGGCACACAGAACACCAAAGAGACACGACCAGAACAGAAACCCCCCCACAGAATAGCACAGTGAAAACAGTAAATGTAAAGAACAAAGAGAGAGCCTTGGAAGCTGGAAGAGAAAGACAAGTCACACATAAAGGAAAATCTACTAGAATTACATGCAACTTTTCAATGTAAACTATAACTGCCAGAAGAGCCTGGAGCAAATAAATGATCATAGATGCCAACTCAGAATACTTTACTCAGAAAAACTGTCCATTATAGTTGAAAAGGGAACAAAAATCATCCATGATACAAATAAGCTGAAAGACTTCATGTCCACAAAACCAGCCCTACAGAGAATAATTGAAGCAGTACAACGGACTTAAGAAAGAAATGACCGGGGACTGGAGAGATGGCCTAGCGGTTAAGAGTGCCGACCGCTCTTGCAGAGGACCCAGGTTCGATCCCCAGCACCCACATGGCGGCCGAGAACTGTCTGAAACTCCAATTCCAGGAGAACTCCAGTTCCAGGGGAATTCGAGACCCTCTTCTGACCTCCGCGGCTTTGCACGACAAGGGTGCACAGACTTGCATGCAGACAGTACATTCATACACATACAGAAATAAATAAAATGAATAAAAAAATGAAAGAAATGACCATACCCCAAAGCTTCCAGAAAGAAAACAAGTGACGGTATGATTACAGAATCACAAATGAGGACTAAGAATACAAACAGAAAATAAAATGACAGTTACTAATACATATCTTTAATAATAACTTTAAATATCATTGGTCTAAAATCCCCAGTCAAAATACGCAGATTAGTTGAATGGATTAAGAATCAAAACTTATTTTTTGTTGTCTACAAGAAACTAACCTCTCTTTCAAAGATAGGCTTCCTTAGGATGAAGGGATGGGAAAAATATTTCAAGCAAATACACTAACAAAAAAGCATGCATTGTGATTGCAATGTCTGACAAAATATGCCTCAAATTAAAATGAATCACAAGAGATAAAGAAGGACACTTCATTCTGATCAATGGAACAATTGACCAAGAAACTATTACAAACATGCACCAAACTCTGGTGTACCCTATTTCATAAAATAATCCTATAGTAACAGGACCTCAAGGCACATATTAACCCTAAGTCAGTAATAGTATGTGACTTCAATACCCTACTCTCTCCAATAGACAAATCAAATGTATAAAGAACAAAGATAAACATATAAATAAATTACATTATACAGCAAATGGACCTAATAGACATCTACAGAATATTCCATCTAAGCACTAAATAATATAAATTTTACTCAGCAGCTCATGAGTTTCTCTAAAATAAACCACATACTGGGGTAGAAAATAAACCTCAAAAAATACAAAGAATTATTGAATCAATGATCTTGTTCTTTGAAAAGATAAACAAGTTAGACAGACCCTTAGCACAGTTAAGGCAAAGAAATACAAATGAACAAAGTCAGAGATGAGGGAGAAACATCAGAACAGACACCAAAAGACTCAGGATATTATAAGGGAATATTTAAAATCCTATAGTCAATTAACTTTGAAAATCTAAATAAATGGGTGAATTTCTAAATTCACCAAAACCACCAAATTTAAACCAAGAAGAAATCGATGCTAAGCAGACCCATAACAAATTGAAATTGAAGCAGTAATACAAACTCCCCTAAGAATGCCCAGGCTCAAATGGATTCACAACAGAATTTTATCAGACCTTCAGTAAAGATCTATAGCCAATATTATTTAAATTATTCAAAAATAGCAAATAGGGCTGGAGAGATGGCCTAGCGGTTAAGAGCACCGACTGCTTTTGCAGAGGACCCGGGTTCGATCCCCAGCACCCACATGACGGCTGAGAACCGTCTGTAACTCCAATTCCAGGAGAACTCCAGTTCCAGGGGAATCCGAGACCCTCTTCTGACCTCTGCGGCATTGCACGATACGGGTGCACAAACCTACATGCAGACAGTACACTAATACACATACAAAAATAAAAAAATAAATTAAAAAAAAACAAACAAACAAAAAACAAAAATAGCAAAACAGTGAGAACTCCCAGCCTCCTTCTATGAAGCTAGTATTACTCTAATTATCAAAACCAGGAGAAGACACAATAACAACAAAAAAATCTTTAGGCCATATCCCTAATGAATGTAGATGCAAATATTCTAACAAAATATTCGTGAATCATATAAAACAATGGAAAAGATCATCTGATGTGATCGTTAGCTTTATCCCAGATATATGTATATATTAGTCATAACTTTATTATTTATAATTTTATTTAATATACATGTAAATAAAAGTAATAAATCATATAATTGTAACTTAAGACAAAACAATCATGTGATCATCTCAATAGATACCAAAGGACCTTTGACAAAATCCAACATGCACTCATGATAAAAGTCCTAGAGGGAATTGGGCTGGATGGAACATACCTCAACATAACTAAGGCTTGATAAAACAAACCCATAAACCAACATCAGTATATATGGAGAAAACTTGAAGCATTCCCATTAAAATCAAGAACCAGGAAAAGCTGTCCTATGCCCACTCCTTTTCAATATAGAACTTGAAACTATAGGAGAGCAATAAGACAAGAGAACGAAATCGAATGGGTACTGATTGTAAAGAAGAGGTCAAATTATCTGTATCTGCAGTTATATATATAATAGATATATATATTTATTATATATATATATAGTTAAATATATAATAATTATAGTAACAAGCTGTAAAGCCTAATAAACAAAAATGAGTTAACTAGGAAACTACACTATTGGTGGAGTTGTGTTACTTTTATCCTGGGAGTAATCAACAGCTGTCTAACTGAAATTAGTGTCTGACCAATGGGAGGAAACATCTGTGTGACACTTTAAACATAACCAATACACATGGCTGGAGAGGTCATAAATCCAACAGAGAATCCTCCTTTTGCCACTTCCCTCGACCAACATAATTTCTTATCTATGTTCTAAACGTGCATCCTAATATTTATAGACAAGTGTACCTCTTCCTCTCATCAAAGAAGCTTCTTTTTGTAATAGAGGAAGACTAATACAGAATTCCACAACTGGTAAAAAGCAGAGAATAAGTTTCAGTGAGACACTTAGCTCTAAGTGATACATATCAATGCAACCTCCACACATAAGATGAATCCTCACCAGAGAAGTTTCCTTAGACAACAGGTGATGAGTAACTCAAGAACCCACAGCTGGACCAGTGCAGAGAACAAGAGGTTGCACTGAACAGGACACCTATTTCAAACATCTGCCTCTCAAGGCTCAGATAATATTGTGAAAGAGACAAGGAAAAGATCGTAAGAGCCGGAGGTGGTGTATGACCACGAGGGAACAGAGTTTTCCAGAAGCCTGGTAAGTTACATATATAAACTCAATGGTTACATTATGTACAAGTCCTAGGCAAACTCAGTCGGACATGAAGAAGTGGGTAAGAAACCCCAACCCAACCTAAGGTACTTTTGTCAACCGATGTTTGTTAGGAGAGGGAGAGATAGTCTGTTATGGGAATAGGAAGTCTTGTTAGGTTAATCAGGCTCCAGTGGATGGACCCATACTGAAAGACACTTGGAGTCACAAATCACATAGGCCACATTGTATATATAATAGAGCTCATTTAATTAGCTTAGTCAGATAGAGCAGTAAGGTGAGATGCAGATAAGGAAGGAGATCTAAATATCATCAAATGATATTGTATGAAAATCACAAAAGTTCAACTAAAAGTTAAAAAACCAAGACCAAGTAAAATAAAATTCAGAATACTTAAAGTACTCCAATAATCCAATTACAGAAAAACAAATATCCAGATTAAAAAAGCAGGCAAATGACTCAGATAAATATTCTTTTTCCAAAGGACATGAACTTACTACACATAAAATGGTCAACATCACCTATAAGCAAGCAATAATCAGATAAATCTGAATCACAGACATAATAAGCTACCATTTCATTCAAGCTAGGATGTCTTCTGTCTACAGATAAGGAGCAAGAAGTGTTGGGAATGTAGGAAAAGAGGAGTAACCTTTCACACTGTTGGTGGGAGTGCAAATTAGGACATTTATTATGGAAAACAATATGGCTATACCTCAAAACATTAAAAATGAACATGCTGTATGTTTGAACCATCTCACCATTAGATATAGGTCCTAGTTTACTTTAAATTGCTGTGACAAATCACTTTGATGGATACCAACCTGGGGAGGAAAGGATTTGTCTTATATATCCTGGGTCACCGTTTGTCACCAAGAGAGCCCAAGATAGGAACTCAGGGCAGGAACCTGGAGGCAGGAGTTGAGGAATGAAGCTTTTTGGCTTGGTCCCATGGCCCACGTTCAACCCGCTTTCTTATATAATACAGGACCACTGTCCAGGGGTTGCACCAGGCACAGTGGTCTGGGGTCTCCCGCATCACACAACCATCAAAGAAATGCCCCACAGACATGCACCACAGGCCAGTCTAATGGAGGCAATTCCCTAATTGAGACCTCTTCTACCCAAGTGTGTAGTTGACAACTAAAGCTTTCTAGCACAGTATATATCTAAAAGAAATAAAATCCATAACTCAGGAAGATATCTGCATCTCTATGTTCATTTACATTTATGTCTATACTTTTTTTGTGACTGTGTCTGCTTGTGTGCCCCAGACACAAATGTAAGGGCAACTTATGGGAGTTAGTTATCTCCTTCTATCTTGTGGACTCCATGGATTGAACTTAGATTGTTAAGTTTGGTGTCAAGTGCCTTTGCCCACAGACACATGTCATCACCCTTCTACATGTTTATTGTAGGATTATTTATAGTAGCAAAAATATAGCAAAACCCAAAAGCGTTCATCACCGTGTGAAATGGATAAAGATATTACATGTATACTTGTATGTATAAATAAATATATACACTCAACAGAATATCCTTTGACCTTAAAAAAAGTGCCTTGGTGATAGCACAGATGAACCTGAAGGAAATGAAACAAGATAAGCCAGGAACAGAGAGAAAATGCTGAACAATCTCTCATTGATGTGGACTATAAAGGGTGGCCTGGGAAGTGTTGGCAGCCCATTGCTGCTGGGTGAGGGAGAGTAGATCTTCCTTAAGATATCTAGACAGGCTGAGTAGACTCCAAGGGATAAACTTGCACTGAAGGACATGTGGATACAAATGCTTGACCGGATAGGAATTAACATACATGGCAGAATACATGAGGTCCCGTGGGGGTGGGGCTGTGGAAGGGGATGGATTGGGGAGGGGTCTGAATTTGATTAAGAGCTATTGTATGGAATACACAAAAGCTCAATAAAATATTTTTTAAAAAAGGGCTAGCCCTGTAGCAGAAATACAGTTTCCAGGAGCTGAGCATAGGTGAATGGAGAGTCAACGCTCTCTATGTGTACAATCTTTCAATTATAAGATTTTGTAATTGAATTCTATAAATAATTATAGAATTATAACAAATTCTACAGATCTAGAATCCAACATAGGTGGTGGTAGATATGTTCATTTGATCATGATGATTATTATACAATGTATATGTGAATTGAAAATCTCAGTGTATACCCAGAGCTTAGTGTTGTGTGATATGACACTATTCCTGGGGAGATGAGAACAAATGTCTAAGAACTGGCGACACACAGAAGGAAGGATATCACCCAAATGACTTGGTGAACCAATGAGTTTTACTGAAGTTACAGGAGCAGAAATGACTTAAAGGCAGCTGTGTCACTAAAAGCCCATCCTAGCATGCATGGGTGACAGCTCATGAGTGGTCAGTTCACAAATTGCAGGGAGCTCAGTGGTTAGAGGGCATCTCTTTCAGGCAGCTTATCTGGTCTCTGCTTCTTCTAGGTTCTGCTTATCTTCTAGGTTCTGCTTATCTTCTAGGTTCTGCTTATCTGAGCCTCCTCAAGGCAGCCCAGGATGTCTGAGAGCATCTTTCCTCATGGCTTACTGCAGCATATGTACACTAAGGGAGGAGACAGACCTACTGCATCTGATCAGTTTCAGGAATTTCTCAAATCAAGACTTGGGGTTATTTGCTTCCTGATTTAACAAGATTCCCTGCAGGATGGAATGTTTCACTTCTCCTTAGAATATCCTGGATCTCATTGAGCTTCCCTGCAGGATTAAATGTTCTGTCTTGGAAGAAATTTCTATACAATTATTTCAATGAAATAGTTTAAAATTTTAACTATATTATGCTGAAAATGTAAACAAGAAAAAGTAAATTTCTTGAAAATTGTCCTTAGTAAACAATATGTGAGATCAGGTGGTTGTATCAAGGAGAAACACTTTGCTTGTGAGAGACTCTGTGTGTGTGTGTGTGTGTGTGTGTGTGTGTGTGTGTTTGTGGTGTGTGGTGGATATGCATATATCTGCATAGGTGGGAGCACTTGTGCACACAGAAGCTAGGTGATGATGTCAGGTGACCTGCTTATTCCTTTGTACACCTATTCCCTTGGTATGAGGTCTTTCACTAGCTCTGAAGCCAGGCTGGCAGCCAGCTAGCCCCGGTCATCTCCCTACCTCTACACTCACAAGCACTGATGCAGCCATGCCTGGCCTTTTACAAGGGTGCTGGGGATTTGAACTCTGATACTCATACTTTCCTGGCTGAGTGCTCTAACATTTCTTTAGTTCCAAACTTTTTATTTTCTGTGAGAAAGGTATAAAAACATCAACTTAATTAACAGACCATGTGATTTATAATACAATATGCTTACTCAAGTGCTGGTTTATTGATAGTAAACTCTCATGCAGAACCATGCTTTTGCCTCTAGTCTTGTTATCCCTTAAATTTTCATCTTGGCTTTCAGATTAACAGACTCATCATGAGATCCTGTCAGTGAGAGCAAAGCTTGCTGGGAGACCACCTTTGTGTTTCCCAGAAGAGCTCCCTGGAGAAATTCACCTGCTGATCCTATCCTATAAGACAGTGCTTTGTTAACAAAAGCTTGTCAGATGTTTTATCTCTTTGAGGAATCATTTTATTTTATTAGGCCATTGATTAAAGTCAACGAAGATACAGCCTCTGCCCTTGTTATCTTTTACTGTTGAAATCAAATCAGAGAATCAATAAAACTAAAAGAAAATAAATCTTTAAAATCCATTTGAAGTTGACATCTTCAAGGAGAAACTAGCTGGGGATATTTATTACTATTGCCAAATGAGTAACTGCTTCTTCTATTTCACATCTTTCTTTGCAAAAAGGAAATGAGCAAGCATGGTCCTCGTGCATGTGTCCCTGTAGATGAAGAGTTAAAAGACCCCTTAAGGCTGGTGGACAGCTCAATTAGTAACAGTTGGTAATATTAATGTGCAAGCACAAGGACTTGAGTTCTGTCTCCCAGAATCCATGTAAAAAAAGGCTGGTGTGGTGACAGGTGCTTGCAGTCCAAGCACTGAGTTTGTTGAGACAGAGCGTCCCTTAACCCACTTGCCAGTCAGCCTAGTCAAACTGAGAGCTCTAGTTTCAATAAGAGACCTTGCATATTAGTTTCTTTTCAGTTTCTGTGATTAAAATACATTCCTGAAAAGCACCTCCAGGGGCAAAGTATATATTTTGGTTTAAAGTTCCAGGGGGGATACAATGCTTCATGACAGGGAAGGCCTGGCAGCGCCGGAGCAGGAAGCTGGCTGATCAAGTGGGTACACACCAGAAGTAGAGAGGGAGAACAGAACGTGTGGCTGGGCTATAAAATCTTAAGGCCTGTGCTTGAAAGTACTTCCTCTAGCAAGGTTTCATCTCTTAGGGTCACATAGTCTTCCTAAATGGTGACATCAGCTGGAAACCCAGTGCTCAGACACATGGGTCTGTGGGAGACACCTATTGAAACCACAGAACCTTATCTCAAAAAATAAAAGAGAAGCAACATGAGGGGAACTGCTAATGGAATATCAAATGCACATAGTATATAAACACACACACACACATACAAACACACACAACAACAACCCTCTCAACATAGCTGTTTGCATTTTTTTTTTTTTTTTTTTTTTTTTTTTTTTTCGTCTTTTCGAACAGGGTCTCCCTGTAGTCCCAGCGGTCCTGGAACTCACTCTGTAGACCAGGGTCCTTGAACTCACAAGATCCGCCTGCCTCGCCTCCCGAGTGCTAGTATGCATTTCTTTTATTTTTTTTAATTAGTTTTTATGATGCTTTGTGCATTTCATACATTTTTTCCAATTCAGTCAGGCTATTTTCCCTTTCCACCCCCCCCCCACCCCCACCCCATCCCAGATCATGCATTCTGCCATAACTGTCCTGCATACTTTCTCTGTTTTTTTTTTTTTTTTTCATTTTTAGCTATAAGTGATAATCCATGAGTACAAGCATCCTTCGTGCAAAACTATCTGAAGGCTGTTGTGCCCAAACTACACAGCCCACCCCATCCCAGTGGGGGGTGACAGGTTGTTTGTTCAATCAAGTTGTATCAAATAGTGTCCAGACATACATTGCTGTATGTTCACCATTCACCCCAATCGTAGCCCTATCATTCTACCACGCCCCTCTTCCCGCATGGTTGTTCCCTAGGCTTAAAGGGGCAACAGGTGGATGAGAGGTAAAACAGTCCAACTCTCTCTGGAGCTTTGACTTGGACTCTGGTCAATCTGGCTGTTTCCTTTCATGGGCTGACAGTTTGTCCGGGAATAACTTTCATCCACTAATGAAGAAAACAATTAGATATATAGGTATTTAAGCAGCACTAATAGTTATGGTAGGTTTACTTTAGCATAGACACATGTTTGGATATGTTAATCCATAATTACAATTTTCCCCCTGTTAAATATGACAGGGTCTTACTGTGGCTGATAAACATCACTAACCTGTAGAGGATGTAAGCTGTGGCACCAGCCATGGGTTATTTCTCCAAGGGGAGAGCCAATAGCCAATTAGATTGGGATATACAGGCACATGGCTGCCTCTGGCACAGTATTTCCAGGCGGGTGAGGTGGAGCTGGGGCTGACGGGGGAGTCTGCTTGACTCAGGGAGACCCAGATTTTGCTTTATTGGTTTTGGCCTTTGGTAACACTCTCTGGCACCAGAGGCCCTCTGTACACTTGCATGTGTGTCTCAATACTACCCCCATGTTAACATCAGGCTTCGGCAGCAGGGTCTTATTGCCTCTCCTCCGGTAGGTATCCCAACTTAGAGGCAGGAGCCTTTATCTTTTGTGGGGCCTTGGATCCCTGGCCAACACCCACCTGGTTAGACCACAATCCATTGCTGATGTCAGAGCTCCTGTATTAATATATTTTGCCTGAGTGCATACCCTAGGACTTTAGTATTATATTTGTTTCTGAACAGAGAGTAATCCTTCCACAGTTCATGTCTAAGTGTCAAGTAAAGAAGCAGGTTTTACCGGTTTTATAAGGGATTACCCTACTAATAGTTTGTCTCCATTTTACAGTTGGGGAGCGACCTCATCATTGTCATATTTCTCCTTGTTCCATGGTGGGGAGGCAAGGTCTTCCATATCAGAACCTTTGTGGCACCTAGAAGGTTAAGTTTCATTAGGATCATTATAATAGTTGTTACATGTAGGATCCACAGAGGGGTTCGATGTTTATGCAATCTGAGGCTTTTCTTCCTTTGAATGTTCAGACTGGTCAGCCTTCCATTGCCACTTTTTGGTACATCCTACTCAAGGCAAACCTGTAGCTTTCTTTCTCAGCGTTAAGTTGGTGACGTTTGTGTCCTGTTGGAACAAACAAATCTTTCCCATAGGTTAGTTTTAAGATTTGAATGCAAGGGTTTGATGAAAAGGTTTGCATGTCTTTCTGTATCCCCCCCTCCCCCTTTTTTACCGAGTAGGAGTCCCGTCCAGGACAGTTGTATTATACAGGACATAGGGGGGAGTCAAGGCACAGATTTCATCAAATTCACCCATGTTGTTTGGGGTGACATATATGATTAACTTGGAAGCAAACTTAATTTTTTACGTTAAATCATTCTTAAAGAGATGCTACAAGGTGATACTTGTCACATGAGAAAATTATAGAGAACATTTGTATGTGCCAATCCCAAGTTTCTTGCTCTACAGATTTATGTAAAGCAAATGTGGGCAACAGCGAATTATATCTCCATTTAATTCAGATGCATTACCATTTTTATCAGATTCTGTAAACCAATGTTGTTTAATATACACATGTTTACTTTTACTTTTACTAAGTCCTAAAACACCATGTGTCCTGTAGACAGTGTCTAGGCGAAACTGGGTACTTGCTGAGCTCACGTCAATTAAATATGCCTTAATCGAATATACACCCGTGTCCCTCTCCCACCTAGTATGCATTTCTAATAATAATCCCAAGCAGAACAGCGTTGTATGTTGTTGCAGAGAACATATCTTCAAGACCCCTGAGACTTTCCTAAGAGATGCTCCAGAAGGTCTTCTAAAGGAGGTGATGCCCTGGAAAGTCCAAAAGGATGAATAGAGAACCAGGCTAAGGAATGAAGGAATGAGACCGTGGGTAGAAGGGTACACAGGTGCACTTAGCACACCAGCCTTTCTACCGAATACAGAGAGCAGGAGGTGAAGGAGGGGAATCTGAACAAAAAATAAAATTAAACAAAACAAGAAAGCTGCTGGCCTTCTTCGGCTTTGGCCTCTAATGGTGGGTTTCTGACTATAACATTTTAAATCCAAACAACCTAAAAGAATCACACACATGCCAAGAATTCTCTATAATTCCTTCCTCCCTGTGCCATTCAGAAGCTGACCTTATTTAATGTATCTCTGAAAGATGAGGGTTGTAAGACTTTTAAACAAGTTGAAAAAAAATGGTATGTATAAAAATTATAGGGCTTGTGAAAATGATGTAGAAGTCTAACAATATCCTATACAGTACTTGTCAAACACAGAGGTATGAAAATGTGTTTTTGGTTGGAATTAAAAAAGCTGGCTTTATTGAATGTTAATGTGAACTGCTGCTGGGCTGGTTTGAATGAGAATGTTCCCCAGAGGCTCCAAGTGTTAGAACACTTGGTCCCCAGTTGCTGGCACTCTGTGTAAGGGTCATGGAATCTAGATGTGGCCATGTCACTGGGGGTGGGTGTAAGGTTAGATAGCCTAGTCCCATTTCTAGTCTGTCTCTCTGCTTCCTGTGCCTGCTTGAAGATGTGAGTCTGCTTTCTGCTCTGTCTCCCTCCCTTTGGAACTGTGAGCCAAATAAACTCCTCCTTCTATAAGTTGCCTTGGTCGTCGTATTTTATCACAGAAACAGAATAACAGCTCATACTGCTAATATTGTTTGCCATTATTGACAAATAGACTCTATACTAAAGTCTAATCCAGAAATTAATTTCAATTCATTTAATTGAATACATCTTAAAACTGTAAATGGAGAATAGGTATAAGTTAATGAGTATCAATTATATGAACCATTAAACTCATTATCTAACCTTGGAATACTTTTAGAATCTCTGAGGCATCCGATTTATTTCCCCCTAAACGCAACTTCCTGTATCCATTTTTACAGTGACAACCACTAGCTGACCTTTTGTTTTAATCAGTTTCTTTATTTTCATAATAATTTTGATACACATACTCACACACACTATGTATTTTATAGTTCTGCCTTTGGTGATGTAAATAAATGAAACATACTATTAAAATATATCCTTTGGTAATTTCTTACCTGTGTACAATGTACTTAGATCATTTTCCCACTTTCCCTATTCTCCCACTTTCAAGATTCTGGAGCCTCCCACACCCCCTTCCCAACTTTGTGTCTCATAATAATAATAAGCCATTGAGTCCAGGTCTAGAGCTGCTCATATGCACATGGACGTGGGGTAATCCGCCAGAGCATGGCGAACATACGTTGTGCTACACCACTGGAGAAGCTGACTCTTCCACCCTCAGTAGCATCGGTTACAATTGTGTTGTGGGCTTGGGAGCCCCTCTTGGGTCCATGCTGGAATGCTGATTGGCATACTCTCATGCATGTCTTGTGCAGGTAATCATACCTGATGTGAGCTTTTCTTCAACTCTCTTGTTCTTTTGGCTTCATATAATGTTAGTGAGAACAGCTCTTAGACACATGTATTTGAGATTCTTCTTTCTCATGGTATAGGAAATCCTACCACAAATAGGATCGTTTCCTGTCTGTCTAGCTGCCGATGTAAAGGTCATTGTTTCCAGCTCTGTGTGCCGGCTTCATGATAAGCAGCACCTTGAAGACTTACAGCCGTATCCTTAGCTATATCACATAATTTAACATTTTCAGATCATTGGCTACAAGTTCTTTTCTCCTGAAGTGAAAGAGGGTCTTCCTTTTCATTACTGACTTTTAATATTTTTGCCTAAGTGGATAAATATGAAATGATATTTTTACACAAATATTTCCCAGATGACTAATGGATAGTCTATTTAAATTTATGTCTTCATCCAATGTTCTTTTCTATTAAAATCCTTCCTAATACTGCACCTTTTAACCAGATTCATTTGTGTTCTTCTGACTCTGAATTCTCACTTCATTTCATCTCTTTGTATTTGTTTATCCACTGCTATACCATTTACTTATATCTTTTAATAAAGTGCTTGTGTGTGTCTGTTTAGGTGCAGGAGGAGGTTAGGGAGAACCTTGAGTGTCAGTCCTCACTGTCCACCCTTCTTGACAGTCTCCTTTGTTGCTGTCTGCTTCTGAATACGTCAGGCTAGCTAGCCCACTGCTTCCATGGATTCTTCTCTCTCTGCCTTCCATCTCCAGGTAACATTGCTGAAATGACAGATGCGCATGCTAACATGTCTGACTCTTACACTGGTTCTGAAGACTGGCACTCAGGTCCTTATGCTTGTACAACATGTGCTCTACCCACTGAGTTATCTCCCTGGCCCTACTTACCATATTTTTATAATAAAGCATTTTGACCACCATTGTTCCATTTAAACTAAAGATGGGTCTTATTAACACTAAGTCAAGCAAGAGGGAGGGACTCACAAAGCCCTCTTTAACTCTTAATTATTGGCTACCGATAGATTGTGAGGGAATCAGTGGTCTTTATTTGTGTTAAGAGCACTGGCTATTGTTGAATCCCAGCATCTACATGGCAGCTAACAACTTTCCATAACTCCAGTTCCAGGGGATCTTGTGCCCTCTTCTGTCCTCTGAAGGCATTGTAACACATAGGTGCACTTACACACATGCAGGCATAACACTCATACATATAAGAAATAAAAACAAGTAAATAAATAAATATTAAAGAGTCTCAATTTTTTCTTTTAAAAGCATTTAACAGGATTTTTATAATCTAGATTTTAAACAGCCAAATGTCCAGATCTTAAGCATATGCTTTGATGTGTTTTGCAAAATTTGTCCACCCTGGTTACTTATCATAACTAACACCAGGCATCTTTCACCTGGAATCTTCTCCCTTGTGATCCTTTCTACTGCTTTCGTGAAATAGCTGCTGCTTTACTTATAAGCTAGTTACTGAGCATCTCCAGAAATCTCAGCAGTCCATGTCTTAAGATAGAAAGCAGCTGGGTCGCTTGCACATCTTGGTGTGTTAAGGATTTAATTTTCAGGTTTCCAGCAGCTCTTGAGCTCCCCATGGCTGGAAGCTTCCAGAGGATTCATGACTTGCGAGCAGAACACTGTGAAAGCACTTTGTGCTCAGACCAGACTTTCCTTCAACAAAGCTCAAAGGGTCGAGTCTCTGTAATGCCTGTGCTCTTCAAGGCCTCCCATGACTACTTAGTCTTCTTGGTCTCACCCCAGGGCTGCCAACGATGGCTGTTCTTGATGGAGAAACTTTTTGCAAAACTCTGCTTGCCCCTGAACAGCTCACTTCTAAACTTCCTGCTGTCTGTGTCCTCATAGTCCCACTTCTAGAAGTTGAAACTGTCTCACTAAAATCCTTGGAAACCATTGGCTTGTATTTTACCTTTTGTGTAGCTAATCTAATGTTTTCCCTATAAGAAGTGCAGATTCAGTGAGATGAGCATGCATTTACTTCCCAATAATTATGCGGATCCTCAGTACAGAAATAGATAAATGTTTGTCTGACTGATTTATACTTCTCTAGTTACTGTCTTGTAAAAACATTTTCTGCTCAGCAGTCTGACTCTCAGCATCTAAGATCTAAGATCTTCTTTGTTTAGATTATATTCCGTTTTTTCTAGTTTTCCTTTCAGCTTGTTAGGTTTGGAGGAGATACCTTTAAAGGGATGCTTATAGATAAATGAAGTGAATAGGGGCTAGGAATAAAACACTATGGTCCATTTTCATCACAAGGAGTGTTTAGAGTTCATCAGCATACCACAGATAAGCAGGAGGCACTAGGCCCCTGTCTTCTCTAGCTGGATACTGGCATCGGCTTGCTTAGGAGCTCTTAGTACATCTGAGGATTGAAAGGATACAGGTGGTCTACTGTGTGACTGAGCTCATGTCTCAGAAAAGGAGGGGACTTCATGTCCTGGGTTATTCATGAGATATACCTTTTTAGCCTTAGCTGATAGGATGGGGACTCTGTGGAAGGGGATATACTAAACTCTAGAAAGACTGTACTTTCCTGTAGAAGCCAGCCAGTGAGGAATTCAGGGGGCAAGCAAGTGGTATTAAAAACATAAAAACCTTGGGCTGGAGAGATGGCCTAGCGGTTAAGAGCGCTGACCGCTCTTACAGAGGACCCGGGTTCGATCCCCAGCACCCACATGGCGGCTGAGAACCGTCTGAAACTCCAATTCCAGGAGAACTCCAGTTCCAGGGGAATCCGAGACCCTCTTCTGAACTCCGCGGCATTGCACGGCACGGGTGCACAGACTTGCATGCAGACAGTACATTCATACACATACAGAAATAAATAAAACAAAATAAAGAAAACAATAAAACACTATTTTTTCGCCCTCAATGTTTAGTGAAGCAGCATTATTTTTTTTATTTTTACATTTTTTTCAGCATGATGCTGACTTGAGCAAGGTCTCAGAATTAAACCTTTTTTCAGCCTGCCAAGTGAGTCCTCAGTAAGTTCTTTTATGAAGGAGGGAGATCTTTGTTTCCTCAATTAGGTTACTCGTGAAAAAAAAACTGGATAGTCAGTCCCATCACTTCCAAAGTGCTTTTCTTGGAACAGGAGTGAAATCTGAAGATATGCTCTGGTGTCAGGTAAGACTTCTCTCGAGTTATACATGCTCTTCCTCACAACAGGTACTTGAAACAGAACTTATAAGGAAGCTTCTAGAATGGCAAAGGAGATTTACCCCTATGTAGGAGATTTCCTGTGGATTACAGGTCCACTTTTTTGTTACTATTAGAGGCAAAATAACGAATTTAAATAATTTGGAACTAGAACACAAAATCAAAAATATATGGCAACTAAAATGTAGAATGGTCCAGACACAGGTTTGAAGTATTTAAGATTTTGAACAGCTAGTTTGAAATGGAGAGTATAATGATTTTCAGTTTTTATTAAAATCTTATATTGATGAGTTGTGTATTTCAATAAGCTTATCTTTTCAGTCCAATTAGAAAACTCCCCTCTCTCTGCCCACCACCCACCCCAGTTCATGGCGCCTTCCGCCATGCATGTCTTCCATCTTCCTCTCAGTCTTTCCAAAGTTTTTTAATTTGGAGGCTTGTTTTCTGTAGAGTTTAACTCTATCAGTCCATTCTTTGACAGTCTTTAGAGTTGTTGTTGTTGTTCCCATCCTCTTTGTATTGCTCCTCCAATATGCCCTATACAACCATTCACAGTATGTTCAAAAATTATGGCCGTCTAAAGAATAAGCTTGTTTTAGGCATTATATTTTCCCCTTTAATTTTATATTACTGCTAAAACATGAAGTTATGTACCTTCCACCCATATACATTGATTATCATGTCTGAAAGTATGTGGTGAGTTAATTCTAGGGAATATTAAGAGATTCACATTATAAAACACAGTTGCTTTCAAATAAAAAGGAAATAATAACATAATATGTT
Organism: Rhizomys pruinosus; assembly: GCA_009823505.1. Lineage (NCBI taxonomy): Eukaryota > Metazoa > Chordata > Mammalia > Rodentia > Spalacidae > Rhizomys > Rhizomys pruinosus. The sequence goes on along the minus strand of VZQC01000977.1, from coordinate 113,703 downwards.
GTTCAGTTTGCCTTTTAGCTGGGGATTTGGTGTTGGAATACTCAAAATAAGGGAAACAATTTGCCGTTTGTTTTTCTGGGACTGTGTTACTTCACTTAACATAATGAGTAGCCAATGTTCTTAACCAGTGAGCTGACCAACATTCCAACCCCAATATGTCACCTGGGACTATGGGACAGAAGGACCCCAATGTGGAGCACAGTGCAAGATTGATGGTTGTTTGAGCTTTACGTCCCCCTAGGAGGAGCCTTCAAGCACTCCCTTAAGGAAAAATAATGACATCTTTTAGGAAAAAATGTCCACCAATTCAAGTGATATGGTGTATGTATAAATTATATTATATATCTATATATATATGAGTATATATTTGTATATATACAGAAGCAAAAAATAAAAAGTAAATGAAAAAAAAGATTCAAGAAAAGACTTGAAAGGCTAAAGTCTGATGATAAGGCTAGAGTTCTAGCTTCCTTTCAATTGCTGTGACAAAACACTGACCAATTCCAACTTGGGGAGGAAAGGGTTTATTCAGCTCACATACTCTGGGTCACAGTTCATCACTGAGGGATCCCACCATAGGAACTCAGGGCAGGAACCTGGAGGCAGGAGCTGAAGTACAGGCCATGGAGGAATGCTGCTTACTGGCTTGCTCCCCTGGCCCATGCCCAGCCTGCTTTCTTATACTGTACATAACGACCTGCCGGGGATGGCACGACTATCTATCATTTACCAGGCTTATCTTTTCTAAAGTTGAAGATTAGGAATTTAGAAGACTTGCCTATTACAGAATGTGACTAAGGCAGCAACCCCTCATCCTCCAAGCTATTCAGCACTGTCCTGCCCTGTGCTTCCTGTATATAGGCTTTGTATGGTGGGGTAAAGAAAACTCAGATGCATAATGTACACTGAGCCTTATGCAGAGGACTCACCAACCAGTTGAAGCTATGACAGCTGCTTCTGCCACCTTATCAAAAGCACTTCTATTAATAAGGGACTTGAAAGAAACAACATGCTATGCATAAACCAAATTTTTAGTTGCTTATATTCTTCTTTTCTCATTGTGTATCCATTATAAACAAAGTGCCTATCTTAGAGATGTTTTTGTGTTAGTGTCAGGTGACTTGTAGAAGCAGAAACTCATTCTTTAATATGCTATTCCAGAATGTTCTATAAATATAGACGACTGGATTAAAAAAAGCCAATATGTGCTTCTCTACTGTAACCAATGACTTCCCTCAGAATAAAAGAGGTGTAGGCCAATGAGATTGCTCGGTGGTTAGAGATTAAACCCCTGGGACTCACATGGAAGAAGGAGAGAACTCTTGCAAGTGGTCTTCAGACCTCCACACATGTGCCACAACACACACCCATGCCCACACAACACATAAACCCACATAAAAAATAAATAAAGGAGAAGTGTTTCAGATTTTGGATTATTTCTGGGTTTGGGAACATTTGCATATGCAGAGTGAGATGGCTTAGCAAAGGGACCTGAGATGGTTAATAATGATTGCCATCTTGGCAGGAGGTAGAATCATCTTAGAGACAAACATTTGAGCATGTCCATGAGGGACTTTATAGAATGTGTTAAGGTGGAAAGATATGCTCTAAACATGGACTTCATAACTTCATGGGCTGAACACTAGCATTCATCACTCTCTGCTTTCTGACTGTAGATGCCATGTGACCAGCAACTCATGTCCCTGTCATCACTCTTCTGCATCATGACAGATTGGACCACAATAAGCCTTCCTTAATCTTGCTTTTGTTACACAAGAAAAATAACAGATACAGGACCATATTCTAAACACAGAATTAATGTCTATTTTAGGTACTTTATACACAAACCATGAAGACAACATTATATAATATTTCAAGTAATTCTGGGCATGAAACAAATTTGTGACTATGGAATCATCTGACTTGCATTGTTGTCATCATCAAAAAGCTTTGGAGTTGAATGTAGTTTGGACTTCAGATTTTCAGATATAATCTGTTCAACCTGAAGTGGAAATTACACATATGATTTGAATGGTTATTTCATAAAAGATAATTTATTATCCCTTTTTTAAAGATTCATTTGATTTTAAATTATTTGTATATGTTTGTTTGTATATGCACAGGTGCCCAAGGAAGCCATAAGAGGTTGTTGCATCCCCTGGATCTGGAATTACAGGGTGTTGTGAGCTGCCTGATGTGGGTAAAGGTAAGCACACTTGAATCCTCTGGAAGAACAGTACATAGCAGTGCCTCTGAGCATCTATGCAGCACTAGTGTGCCTTTTAACATGAGATGATATGGAGAAAAACAGTTAATAACAACCCAAATAGGTATAGTGTCTGTTTGGGGAACTGATGTTATCACTTACAACATAGACTACACAAGTTCGAAGGACAAGGAAACCTAGAATAATTCAGAAATTATTTATGACTGTGTAGTCCAAATTATGTTAAATACATTCTAGCATCAAGGGAACAGCCTAGTAGACAGGTAAAATGGTAAACATGTTTAATGTTTTTAATCTGTGCTTTCCATGCTTGCCTAGTAGAGATTTTCCAGATCTGAAGTGAAGCAATTTTACAAGGCTCAAATCAAAATTTCTGAAAGCTGATCACCATGCACCTCACTCGCATTGAATATGAAATAAAAAAAACCACAAGAACCAGGGAAAGCCGAGCAAAATACATTCAGTCTGTAATAAGTTTGGGCTGTGAATGAAGTTTTAGAGGAAATTGAGAATTTAAATGTGATTCAATGAACACTGACATATGATGTACGCAGTATGCTTGTCTATGGGGGGCCAGGAGTAAATTGGGTACAATGACCATGATCTCATCAAGTGGGAGCATTGCTTTCTAGAGCAAAAACAAGCGACAATGACATCCTTGCTCCTGGGGTGTTTCTATTTATATTTTTTGTATATTGGATTGTAATTTTATAAGCAGTTATCTTCATATTTGTAGATGATTGGCCCAACTACAGATTAACCATTCAGGTAGAATTTTCTACTAAGGAGAAATCCTGTGATGTTTTTGTGGATTTTACATTGCTCTTTTGCCTTGAAAATTTGTCAACCATTATTCTGTCCTCTGTCACATATGGGAAGAGTGATAGAAACATTGAGTTAATATTTATGGTTAATCTCACTGAGAATGGTTCTGTTCCTAGAAGTGAGTAGTTGAGCTGGAAGTTTTCCTGCAACAGTTAATTTAAAATCCATAGAAATTATTTCTTATAAATCTAAGCCATGTAATACTGAAGATAATTGAATTCCTAGTATGTATTAAGGACTGTAGAGATTTTATAAAAGCAAGAAAATACCCTCCCTGGTTTTTCAGACCTTAAAGTGTAGTGAGAAAAATGTAATGTGTACATTTAAAGCCCTGTTGCACTTTAAGTGAACTAAGAAAGGTACTATAATAAAGATATATTATAATAGAGATAGGTACTGTTGATAAGAACAAATAGAGCTTGAAGTAGGACATTGATTTCATGAAAGAGAGGGTAGGCTCTGTAACAAAGTTCAGTTGGAAGATGGGGTGTCATCAAGGTATAATCACTTATTACCATTTGGATCTTGAATTCCCTACCAAAACTGATGGTAAAGACTTGGTCCCTAGATAGGTGTTGTTGGAAATCAGTGGAGCCTTTAAGAGGTAGAGCCTCTGCAAGGTTTTTAGGTCATAGAAAATATAACCTCAAAGGCAAGTATGGGTCCCTGATCTCTTCCTTGTCCTCCTTTTCACTTCCATAGTGAGCACATCTGTGCCACTATAAGTGGCCACCACTCTCTCAAGGCATTAGGGACAATTGGACATTTGAGTGTACCTCCAAAAGTCTGTGCCAAAGTTTTTATATGTTCAATAGCTCATTATTTTAGTCAGTTTCCAAAACACCTGTGAAAATCAACTGTGATGAGGAAGAGCTTAATTCTGTCTGAAGTTTCAATCCAGGGTCAAAAGGATCCATTGCTTTGGGCTGGGAAGAAGGGAAGCAGAATGTCATAGTGGAAGGAGCATGTGGGAGAGGACGCTGCTCAGCTCAGAGTGGCCAGAAGGTAAATAGAGATAGAAGGTACCTACCACAAGATTTACCTTCCAAAGTCTTACCCAGTGACATGCTTCTTCAAACAAAGTAGCTCCTAATAATGCCTGTGGCTTGTGACTCTCTCTGAACAGCACTGACAGCTGAGGACCAGACCTTCAGTACAGATGGAGACTCTGTGTCCAAAACATAACACTCAGGTATTCATTTTGGTAACAAAACACTGACTCACACTTGGTCTCTGCAATGTAATAGTACTCTTAAGTTGTTAGAAATATTACTATATTTATAAGATTGCTCAAATAAACATGTATATTTGAGTGGTTGTAGCCACTATATGCAAGATGAAACCAAGATGATATAGGCAAAAAAAAAAAAAGTGTTCTGAGGAAGTGTTCTATAATTAAAACAAAGAATTGGGATACATTTGACAAAGTGAGTTGCTAGGTAAAAGTACAGCTTTCATTAAACATTATATACTAGCGGGGGGGGGACGACTCTCTATCTAGCTCCTGAGTTGTTCGGAAGTACAGAGTAAGGAACAGAAGTGCTGATATGGCTCTGGCTTGGGAATCCAGTTCCCAGGAAAGAGAATTCAATATTTAATAAGTAAAGACCTGAAAAAGGTGCAGGAGCTAGAGGAACAGGACAAGTTTTCAGCTCTGGTTCAAAAGGTGTTCAGAGATACTGAGGTGGAACTCCAGTCACAAGCTAGGACTGACAATGTGCACTTGTAAATCTTCAGCAGGGAGGTGCCAAGTAACATGGAGGGAACCAAAGAAGAACAGATGGCAGAGGGAGCAATGTTGGAATTTGTCCAACAAATATTTATCCAACTCAAAACATGTATCAGGAAATTAACAAACTGAAGAGAGTACAGAGTGTCTTTCTTTCATGAAGAGTGTAGATGATTTGACAGTGGAGAAAAGAGGAAGCAAGTTGATTGATGAATAGAAGGTGAAGGGACACAAAGTAGACATTTTTCAAAAGAAGGAATGGCTCCAAGAAAGTCAGAGAAAGACAGCCAGACTTGGATAAGCAGCTTGTGTGGGCTTACAAGGATGATCTACCTAGCAGGGTCTGGAATCACCAAACACAGCCTGTGGGCACCTCTGGGAGACATTTTCTAGATTGGATTGAGGTGGGAAGACCCCCCCCCCTACATGGAGGTGGCTCCATTCCATGCATCCTGTGTGCTAGGGTCTTGAACTGATTGTATAAGAGAAAGTGAGCTGAGTGTCAACATTCCCCCGTCTCCCGACTGGGGAAGCAATGGGGTCAGATGCTTCAGGTTCCTGCTGCCGTGATTTCTCTGTCCTGATGGATTGTATCCCCTTGAGCTCTAAACCCAAATGAACCCTCACTCCCTTAAGCTGGATTTGCCAAATATTTTGTCAGGGCAATAGGAAAAGTAACAAAGGCCCAGCTACATCTGAAGTCACTTGTAGTGTGAAATTATGATCTTGATAAAGCACTGAGCCTCAGTGTAGTGGGAAGCTCAATTATTGTGATAATTCAATAGCTTAAACATACTGAAAACTAGTTGTAAATGCTTCATTCATATAAGACCTTACCTTTAGTGGATTACTGTAAATATTATTATTGAGAAGTATGAGAATAAATACCTATATACCTGTGATAGGAAGTTCCAGCGCAGTAGCTACAGCTCATAATATAAACTCCCAGGTTCCCATCCCCTGTGTCTGCTTCTGTAGATCTTCTACTCAGTTTCCTAGACATTTAAAATGCTTCACGAGCTGGGGAGTTGCACTAACTGCACTAACATATAGACTTGAACCACCCAGAACACAAGTGAACAAAGCTGACTGCCACTGTGCTTGCCTGTAGTGCCAGCATTGAGGAGGCAGAATGAGGTCCCTGGGGCTCACTGGCCAGCCAGACGAGACAAATTAGTCAGCTCCATGCTCAGAGAGAGACTTCACCTCAAAAATGTATAAGGTGGAGAACAACTGAGGAAAAACATCCAATGTTGGCCTCTGTCTTCTATGCACACCTGCAAACACATGTTCACACACACGAACACACATGAGCATATATACTCAGAGTAAAATAAAGCAAAATGCTTCATTGTACACTTACGTTGTGCTGGCTCTTAGACACTATTGTATATATTGATGTCTCTCTTCCTGACTGTTTACTTACGGCATTTTCAACCTCCTCTTCTTTGCCCTTTTTCCATTCAAAGAACATCTTTGGAAAATTCTTTCACGTCCATGTTGTATTGCAATTGAGAATTCCTACTTTTAGTTTATAACCGCATCAGCCTTTGTTTTTCTGGATAGAAGTCCCTGATGCTAAAATCCAAGCCTAGCTTAGTGCTTTGCATATAGTAAGCTGTTTTTATATTTGCACCTGATTGATTGGCCCTCTGCTTGTCTATGAGCACTTCTGATGGGTCCTCAGAGTGCCAAATGCATTACGCACAGTGTGCTTCCTGGTTTTCAGTGTCTGGTGACAGCAGGGTGATAATAATCCAAAATATTCTCTGACAAGATCTTGGGTTCCATGAATCCTGCTGCCCTGGTCACTGCAATTGAGTTCTAGTTTTGTTTCTGTTGCTGTGATAAAGTACCCCAACAGAAAGCTAGTCAGAGAAAAATACTTTATTGCACTTACATTTCCAGGTTACAGCACATCATTGCAAAGCAAGCCAAGGCAGAAACTAGAAGCAGCTAGTCACATCACATCCGTACTCAAGAACCAAGAGAGACAAATGTCTCTATGCTTGCTTATGCTTAGCTAGCTTTCTCTACTTGTATGTAACCCAGGACCTCACATCAGGGAATGCCACTGCCCAATTGCATCCTGGGTCTTCCCATCCTTCAACAATAAGGGCAGTCCCTCACAGACATGCCACAGCTCAGTCTGGTCTATATAGATAATACCTCATTGAGACTCTCTTCCCAGGTTATTTTAGATTGTTTCAAGTTGATAATTAAACCTAAACGCACTATTATACAAGTAACACTAATTACTTTTGAAGCATAAGTGATTTTTTTTTCTTTTTAAAGTTTTTAATACATACTTAAAAATGGACAGTTTAGTATTACAGTTGTGTAACCGTGGTTCTGTTAGCTGTGTGTATGTATAGATTGTTTTCAGTAAAATAGTTTCATGCTTATAAAAGTCACCCTGGATCAAGTTGTGACAAGAGAACAACACAGAGTAAGAATAAACCATGTAGTAAATAGGCAAGGGGAATATTAGAAAGCAGTTTTTACACTGTTAACACAAAAGAAAAATAAATAGATACACTTTTCTATATTTTGAAGGCAATTCACAATTATTTCCAGGAATTCTGTGAGAATTTAAGGCCATTTGTTCTAAAGAAATTTAGACACAACTTCACAAAACTGTAATTCTTGTAAAAACTGTACATGCAAAACCCTTTTTGTAATTCATTGTGAACAGGTGGGCTGGGAGATAGGAATGGGGTATTTCACAAATGTGTTGTGTACTAAATCACGTGGTTATACATATTGAATTGGGAACTTCACAAAAGACTCCAGCCTGTGCACCTTGCTTGGCAAAGTGGAATGGTGCTAACAAGAAATCTCAATCAAGAGAGTCGGTATCCCTTTGAATTAAAATACCTAGACAGGATATAATGGAATAAATAGGTTAAAAGATCTGCTACAAGTAACACTAATTACTTTTGAAGCATAAGTGATTTAATAACAGCTCACTGCAATATAATATTCTGTCAAATAACTCAATTTATATAATCACTCTGTGGATGGTAGAAATAGGTTATGTCTTATAAGCAGGTAGATACAGGTATTACACACACACACACACACACACACACATATATTATATATAATATATAAATTATATATATATATATATATATATATATATATATATATATATATATTGTCTTTTGGAGACAGGGTCTCCCTTTAGTCCCAGCTTTCCTGGAGCTCGCTATGTAGACCAGGCTGGCCTTGAACTCACAGAGATCTGCCTATCTCTGCCTCCCGATTAAAGGCATGCACCACCACACCCAGCTAAGGATATGTTTTCTTATCCAACAATGCTTTTTATTTAGTCATCTTACTTCCAACTTAATATAAAGCTATTATAAAATTCCAAAATGAATCTTAAAATTATCTTTGTAAGATATAATTTAGCTTATGACCTTATCTTCTTGAAAAGCATATCTTGGGGCTGGAGAGATGGTCTAGCAGTTGGAAGCGCTGACTGCTCTTACAGAGGACCCAGGTTCGATCCCCAGCACCCACATGGTGGCCAAGAACTGTCTGGAACTCCAGTTCCAGGAGAACTCCAGTTCCAGGGGAGTCTGAGACCCTCTTTTGACCTCCGTGGCATTGCATGACATGGATGCACAGACCTGCATGCAGACAGTACATTCATACACATACAGAAATAAATAAAAATTAAAAAAAATTTGAAAAAGAAAAGCATATCTTGGGCCTGAAGAAATGGCCAGGTGGCTAAGAGCATGTATGTACTCATACAGAAGACCTGAGCTGCACTACCAACACCCACATTAAGAGGCTCGCAGTCACTTGTAACTACAGCTTCAGGGGATCTGACACTCCCTTCTGGCCTCTATAGTCACTTCCCTCATGTGTACACACCCATACAAGATATACACACATACACATAATTATTTTTAAAGTAAATATTTAAGAAACTGATGTCTCTATAGGATATGGATGGATGGATTCAAGAATCAGTTATTTAAGGTATTCCTAATAATAATGTTCTATTGAATTGATGATTTGGGAATGGTTAAAACAAAGGAATTGGGCCATGAAAATCAGGGAAGAATTAGAGTTTAGGAAGAAATTCTAAAGAAGGATGTTTTTGTACCTCAGATCTTTGGGGAGTACAGGGAAGACAAGTGTGGTCTCGAGTTGGAAACAATAAAGTCATTCATCATAACAAATGAATACTGTAATGAGATGATGTAGTAAGCAGCTTTCAGACTGTCTCAAAGGCAGGCTTGCCTTCTTCTGTATACATGTACTTCTAATACACACACCAGTGGAGGCACAGGAGCACGTTTATTGAATTTCACTGGAGTTCATTACATTTATCACAGATGCTTCTTCACATGATGTCAATTTTTTAAGTTCATTACTACTTGTAAAGATGAGAATTCCCAGAAACCATGGTTAGATATATTTTATGTAATCTTCACAACTAATTACCAATTTCATATATGATGATCAAAATACTGAGTCTATGTTGCAGGAATAAATGCAATAATATTTCTATTTCCTTTGACTACAGATACAATGTATTTATTAATTAAGCTTTAAAATACATTCCTTATTCTAAGCAGTGATGACAGGACTAATTGACTTATCAGACTGGAGTTAGGTGGCTTGAATACTGATCCAAAGCCCAGTGAGGAGTCAAGTTTATCTCCATATGAGCTGTGTATGTGTGATCCCAGCTTTATGGAAACAGCTGTAGATAACACAGGTACAACTGTTTCCAGTGGTTGGGGTCTGAGCCAGGTGTTTCCAGGTTCTTGGCCTCTTATCCAAAGAAGTGAAAGTAAGGGCTCAAGTATATTTGCAAAGCAAGAGAGATAACTTTATCTGGAGCAAAACAATAATACGATTGTACAAAAGAATACACTGTCAGGATTCATAGCAGGGCCCATGAGTGAAGGCACAGAAGAGCTCTGATTATTCTTTGGGGTTTCCCTGTCTTATCACTTCTTTAAACAATTTTTGTTGAAAAATTATGTATAAAACACATAAAAATTCAATAAAAAAGAAAAAAAATGAAAGAGAGAGAGAGAGAGAGAAAGAGAGAGAGAGAGAGGAACTGGTTACCAAGGGGTGTGAAATCACTTTCTACTGTTCAGAGACAGGAATACTGTCTCCTGTTGCAGGTGGGGGGTTTAAGGGGTTCTGAGTTTACTAGCTGTGTTGTGCAGAGGGTGTGTGTGTGCACATAGTATGTTCAGGTGAAGGAGCTAGGCTGCCAAGTATATTACTACAAGGCATGCAGTGTATGACTAAAACCAGAGTCCCTTGTGTTGTCTCCTGTGCTTGCCTGCCTCACAAACTTAGCAACATCAGTAACAACTCTAGCAACAACTGAGTCCAGACTGCAACATCTTTAAGATGATTGTGTAAACATTTGGGCCATTTCTGTGTTACATATTGTACTAGGTCCTTTTGTTCATTTTCTCATTCAATCATTTGAACGTTTCCTTAGGATAAATATTATTTATTACTAAGTTGAGTGAATAAAGGGTAGACCAATTCCTAACACATACCTAGTGATTTAAAAACATTGTCATTTATAAGTCATTTTCATTTCATGTAAGTACAGTAATATCTTCAGTAAATGTGGGTTAATGAGCTAATGAGTTAACATTCTTTAACATATTTAATAGTCTATTAGTTTAAGCATTATTTTAACTAATTGCCATTGCTACCCAGTCAGCAATAGTTACAGTGAATGTTTTAGTTTCATTTTTGTTGCCATGTTAAAATAATCTAACAATACAACTTTAAGGGAGAAAGGGATTTATTCAGCTCCCATATCCTGGTTATAGTCCATTATGACAGATAAGTCAAGGCAGGACTCTGCAGTGGCTAGTTACGTCCACAGTCAAGAGTGGAGAGAAATAAATACTCAGGTCACCTTCTCAGCACTTATACAAATAAGGATCAGAACCCAGGAGTGGTCTGGGTCTTCCCACTTTGGTGAACATAAGACAATTCCCCACAGGACAACAGGACAACCTGATTAGACAACCCCTCATTGAGTTTCTCTTCTTGGGTAATTATAGATTGCGTAAAGTTGACAATAAAGTAACCTTTAGAGTGAATAAAAGTGAAATGAGATTAAAGAGGAATGAACACTGAAAAATTTAAATATTTATGATCATTAGGACAAATGGGATATGGTTAGAAGACTGAAAACACTAATACATATTTTACATGAGCAAGACTATTTGTGATGGTCAGTAGTAATTGTTAACTTGACAAGAACTAGAATCACCTGGGAGATGGGTCTCTGGGCATGGCTATGCTGATTGTGTTAATTGTCGTGAGAAGACCTTCCACCTGTGGGTGGTTCCGTTTCCTGGCTGGGATCTTGGGCTGTCTAGTGGAGAAAAGGTGCTGATCATCAGCACGCTTTCATCCCTCTCTGCTTCCTAGTTGTGGATGCCATGGAACCATCTGCTGCATGCTCTGGCCACTGTGACTTTTCCCAGCATGATTCCCATGCGCTGTGAGCCAGAGTAAAGCCTTTCTCCCTTAGGTTGCTTCTGTCAGAGTGTTTTACCACAGCAACAGGAAAGGGAGGTAAGACACTGTCTTTCCAAGTTCAGTGCCTAACCTGGTATCTGGAATTTAAAGACTCATTATGTGTTCATTTATGAACACCTCAGTATAGGAAGTTATAAATTTTATAGTCACATACACATTTATGAAAAATGTAATTTATTCTCCTGTAGTACTTAATTTCTGTTTACAGCACAATATTTAATTTAGTTATTTACAAAAGTTAGTGAATCCTCCTCAATTATTTCAGACTTAAAAATTACTTAGATGTATCATTTTCTCTTCCCATATTTCCTGGCCATCATGGTTTGGAAGTGATGTGTCTCTGAAAGCTTCACGTATTGAAGGCTTGGTCTACAGTTGGTAGTTCTAATTATTGAGAAGTGGTCACATCTGAGGAGTCTGACTTAATGGAATTAAACCCTTAAGGGTGTCATTGGGTGGTAAGGCCAAACTGGAGAAAAAAGTTTATTGAGTTTATAACCTTGGAAGTTGTATTTTGTCTTGGATCTCTCTCTCTCTCTCTGCTCCAGCTCCTCCTTCCTGATTCTCTCTCTTTCTACTCTACACTACGGCTTGTCTATGTCCTAGTAATCGACGTAGGCTACAGCTGCAAGTCACCACACTCTTTTTCTACAATGCTTTATTCATCATCATCCCAAGACGCTCTAATCACGCTGACATGGTCTCAAATCCCTCTCAAAACCATACAATCTTTTCGCTAATTTTTATCCTCCCTTGAGTTCAATCTTGCCTAGGTATTGTCACAGTAACAGAAAACTTGACTTGAAATTGGTTAGCTTTAATTCTGTCTACTTGACATGAACCTAAATTACCTGGGTAAAGAAATTCAGTGAGCGAATTGTGGCTACTATGACTAGTCGGCCTATGACAAGTCTTTGGGGATTGTCTTAATAGGTTACTTGGACAATGGGAAGAAGCTCCGGCCCACCTTCCAGGGGCACCTCTTTCCCTAGGCAGGGTGTTCTGAGGTATATAAGAGTGGAGAAAGCGAGCTGAGCACAAGATAGCAAGAAAGCAAGCATGCATGCAGTCATTTCTGCTCTTGCTTGTAGATGTGACATAGCTAGCTACTGCCTTGATGTCTCTACAGTGATGAACTGTAACCTGTTGTTGTGGGCTGAATTAAACCCTTTCTAATATAAGTTGCTTTTTGTTGGGATATTTTATCACAGCAACAAAAAATGAAATAGGGTGGTGGATTTATTGTTATCTATCACCAATTGGAAGAAGACATCATTCACACATGTTTCAAGTAGCACTAGTCAAAAGATGCTTTTTTCCACACAATTTCATCCAGAAAGAGAACTTCGCTCTCATTTTACTCTCTCAAAAATTCTTCCACACGGATGAGACATGTTCCACCTCTTATTTCATAATTATAAATTAGGCGAAGGTACATCACTTGGAGACACATAAGTCTGAAAAAACCCACTTGGGGTGCATATGTATGTCATTCAACTGAGTTGATAAAAATAAAAATAGACAAATAAATTTAACACTTATTTATTATAATTTACCTAGATATATTCTCCTTTATCTCTTCTGTCCTTCACCTTATGCTGGCCAAAGAGGCTAGGTCATAAATTCTCAGAACAACTACATTCTGCGCGGACATCAAGCCATTTTTTTTAAAATTTAATCCTTTTTTGATGCCTTTGTGCAGCTTCGTGACAGTACTGATTTTCCAAGTTCAGATCAAGGCATTCTTCCCTTTCCTTCCCCCTCACCCCACCCCATCCCAGATCAATGCTATTCTGCATCAACTGGTTCCTGTACTTTTTACAGGCTTTTTCTTTCTCATTCTTCCTTACGACCTACCGTGATAACTCCTGATCTCACAAACAGCATCTTCATGCGCGCAACAACCCACACTCTGCACGGACTGTTGTACCCCAACTCGCCCACAGTTCACACTCATCTCATGGGGTGGACAGGTTCGTTTCGTTCCAATTCAAGTTGATCATCAATCGAGTGTCCAGATACCTATCGCCCTGTCAGTCTTCCATTCACCCCAATTGCGGCCCTTCCCTCTACCTTCTACCATCCCCTCCTCTTCCGACGATTTGTTCCCTACGCCTAATAGAAACGGGCACAGGTGGATGAGATGTAAACCAGTCACTCCCCTGGAGCTGTTGAACTTTACTCTGGTCAATTCTGGCTGTTTTTTATGGGCCCACAGTTTGTCTCAGGAGTAACGACCTTTCGATCCTACATTAATGAAGCACATCTAATTAAACAGACTATTAGGTATTTAACAGACTAATAGTCTCAGGTAGGTTACTTGCATAGACACATATTGTTGGATTGGAAAATAATTGTTAATCAATGAATTTTTACCCCTGTACGAATATGACAGGGGTCTTACTGTCGCTCATATAACATCTCCTAACCTGGTAGAGGATGTAAGCTTGTGCATATCTCAGGCTATGGGCTTATTCCGTCAAGGAGAGAGACCACCATAGCCATCTAGATTTGGGATATAAGGCACATGGCTTCGCCTCTACTGCACAGTATTTCCAGGCAGGTGAGGTGTTAGCTTCGGTGCTTGACTGGTGGAGTCCCTTGACTTGACCCTAAGAGACGCCGTATGTTGCTTTGTATTGTTTTAGTGGCCTTGGTGAACACTCTTATTATGGCATTCCAGAGGGCCATCTGTACACTTGCGTGTCCCGGTCTCAAATACATCCCTCCCTGTTAACGTCCACGGTCTTCGAGCCGCAGCGGTGTCTTATCGCCTCCTCCTCCTGCAGGTATCCTCAACTTTAAGGGCAAGGAGCCCCTTACCTTGTTGGCCGTTGGATCCGCCGCGGCCAACATCCACCCCTGGAGATACAATCCCATTGCTGATGTCAGAGCTCCTAGCATTGAAATATGCTTTGCCTAAGTGCATAAGCCCCGAGAAGGTACCTTAGTTTGATATTTGGGTTCTGAACAGATGTATAATCCTTTTCATCCAGTTCTTATGTCTTATTGTGTGCGGTCATGTATACAATGGACGTTCTATTGCAGCGGTGTGAAGAAGAGGACAAGCATCATGACTGTTTCCCGGTCAGAATGGATGGAGCTTGTGGAAAACATTATGTTAACGTGAATAACACAGTCCCAGAAACAACAAACTGACAAATGTGTCCCCTCATATGTGGATGCTTTAGTACCAACACCCAGATATAATATTGTCTCATGGGAGAGGATGCATAGTAGAAGAGAACAACAACAGAAAGACTGCATCAAAAACATGGACTGAGAAATGGTGACTTGGGAGGGGGATGGGGTGGGAGATGGGACTAGTGTTGTCGGGTGTATATTCGATTAAGGCATATTTAATCCTATGTAGTTGCAGCAAGTACTTCAGTTTCGACTAGGACACTGTCTACAGGATACATGGTATTTTAGGACTTAGTAAAAGTAAATATGTGTATTATATAAACAACATCTGAGAGTTTACAGACTCTGATAAAAAACGGTAATAGCATGCTGAAGTTAGATGTTAGATAAATTCGCTCGTTGTCCACATTTGTTTACACAAATCTGTCTAGAGCAAGTAATACTTTGGGATTGGCACATACAACATGTCTCTCTATACAGTTTCCTCTGTTGTACAGTATCACACTTGTAGCATTCTCGTTTTAGAATGATTTAACGCACAAACTAAGTCCTGCTTCCCAAGTCTACATCATACTATCAGTGCACCCAAACAGACGAAACATGGGTAAATTTGACTGAAATCTGTGCCTTGATTCCACCCCTAATCGTTTATGTATAATACGAGACTGTGCTTCTGGAGACTCGTTGGGTTAAAAAAAAGCGGGGGTACAGAAGACATGAAACCTTTCGTCAAAAAACCTATGGCAACTTCAAACTTTAAAACTAAACTATGGGAACAGATTTGTTGTGGTTCCAACAGGACACAAATGTCACTAACCTAACGCTGAGAAAGAAGAGATACAGCTTGCATTGAGTAGCGATGCTACCAGAAAAGTGGCAAGCTGAAAGGTTGCACGACCTCAGTCTGAACCATTGAAAGGACAGCAAGTAAGCCTCAAGATTGCCTAAAGACATCGTAACCTTCTGTGGATCTTACATTGTAATCAACATCTATAATGGAGTCCCAATGAAATGCTATAATCCTTCTTCAGGTGCCAGCCAAAGGTTTTTTGATATGACTTTCTTGCCTTCCCCCCCATAGAACAAGGAGAAATATGACGATGATGAGGTCGTTCTCCAACTGTAAATTGGAGACAACTATTATAGAGGTAATCTCTTATAAAACTGGTAAAAATGCCTTCTTTAATTGACTAATAGACATAAGAACTGTGAAAAGGATTATACTCTGTTCAGAACTAGATATATTACTCTTCAGTTATAAGTCAGTGATAATAATAAATCTTTTAAAAAGTATTTTTCAACATTAAAAATTATAATTGAAAAGGTTGAAGCAAACACTTTATTGGAACAACAACGGAATAGGAAAACAGTAACTATTCCATATATTTTCAGAAGGGTTTTGTGATACATTGTTGTGCAAGATTCAATTTTAAGTTTATTAAAAACAAGTGTTGTCTGCACTGGTGTACTACACTAATGCCTGAGAAGATTATGGTGAGACATTGGAGTTCAATATTTTCTTCAAAAGTATATGTCAAGTAAGTTATGACATGGTTGTACAATAATGACATGAGTATAAGTGTGCATGTGTAATTAATGATTTAAATATCGTTTAAAATAGATACTTGAAGATTTCTACTATGTCTACAAAGTTTTACCTGTGTATTTTCAAAATGGTCAAGTTACATTTTAACCAATATTCATTTGGAAAAATATAGAAATTGCTTCATTATTGATATTGATAAGAGTAGAAAACAGAAAGCGGTCAGGTAGGGCAGGGACCCCAAAGCAGCAGTTCTGAGAATGACCTTGCTGGAGGCAGAACACCAGAAGACAGTTAAGCTTCTTGTTTCCTTGTTATCTCCTAATTTAGTACCTCTGCCTAAAGGCTATTCATGACCATGTGACTGAAACTGAGGGGAATAGCCCTGGACACCTGCCTGGGCCAGTTAGACTGACCAGCTCAACTCTCCCCACACTCACCACATTTTCTAGCATAAATCCTTTATAAAGCCTCTAGACTAGGAGATAAACTACTCAGTGTTTAAGAGTACTGCCTGCTCTTGCAGAGGACCCAGGTTTGATTTCCAGCACCCACATGGCAGCTAACAATGTGCCATAGCTCCAGTTCCAGGGAAACCCGACATTCTCTTTTGACCTCCATGGGCATTGCACAACATGGGTGCACTTACATACATGGATGCAATATGCTCATACACACAAAAATAAAATAATAAAATATTATAAATTAAAAATGCCTCCAGACTAGCTGCTTGAGGGTACCCTGTTTTATAGAACCCCTCCTGCTATGCAGGAGCTCTATGCCTCTCTCTCTCTCTCTCTTTCATACCCTCTTTTTCCATTTCTTCCCTATGTATTACAAAAATATTCCCTTTTAGCTGGGTGTGGTAACTCACACCTTTAATCCCAGCACTCAGGAGGCAGAGGCAGGTGGATTTCTGTGAGTTCAAGGCCAGCTGGGGGTGCATAAGGAGTTCTAGGACAGCTGGGGTTACAGGAAGATTCTCTCTCTCTCTCTCTCTCTCTCTCTCTCTCTCTCTCTCTCATGCGAATGCACACACATGTATGAACACACGGAAATGTAAAGAACATTTGAAAAAGAACAAAGTTGGAAAACATCTGACTTCAAGACTTAAAAAACTACAGTAACCAAATATAGAAAAACAGTGATGACAAGGTAGACAAAGGATCAGCGGTACAGGTTAGAGAATCTAGACAAACATCCATATCCCAGTTGATTTTCAACAAAGTTACAGATGCATCTAAATGGAGAAAAAAATCTTCAACAAATGGTCCTGAAATAGCTCTCCATAGATAAAAGTAAAACATACCTTACATGGTACATACAAAATGATTTGAAGCTGGTTGTGGTTCCAGCATTTGGGAGTAAGGACAGAAAGATGGGAATTAAAGACTAGATTCAGCTACATAGTGAGGTCTGGGCCAGACTGGTATATATGAAACCCTTTCTCAAACAGCAAAACTCACCACTACTGCCACCACCACCAAGAACAACAATAACAAAATTAGAATGCATAAAGAGTTCTCAAACAGTGATTAGAGGGGCTGGAGAGATGGCCTAGCGGTTAAGAGCGCCAACTGCTCTTGCAGAGGACCTGGGTTCGATCCCCAGCACCCACATGGTGGCTGAGAACCGTCTTTAACTCCAGTTCCAGGAGAATCCGACACCCTCTTCTGACCTCTGTGGCATTGCACGACACAGGTGCACAAACCTGCATGCAGACAATACATTCATACACATAAAAAAAAAAAA
>VZQC01000977.1:0-78952 GCA_009823505.1 Rhizomys pruinosus | reverse complement strand
TGCAGGGCTAGCAGCCCCATGGCAGGGAGGTCAGACGTGCAGGGCTAGCAGCCCCAATGCAGGGAGGTCAGACATGGAGGGCTAGCAGCCCCATGGCAGGGAGGTCAGACGTGGCAGGCTAGCAGCCCCATGGCAGGGAGGTCAGACGTGGAGGGCTAGCAGCCCCATGGCAGGGAGGTCAGATGTGCAGGGCTAGCAGCCCCATGGCAGGGAGGTCAGACGTGGAGTCTAGCAGCCCCATGGCAGGGAGGTCAGACGTGGAGGTCTAGCAGTAAGGAAACATATAATGTTGAGGCAGCCCAAAGAAGGTTAGGTTTAGGGAAAGCATACATAGAAAAGAGAAGAAAAGGAGAAGTTACCCTTTTCTGAGTAATTAAAGAAGGCATGGGACTGATAAATCTGCATGGACTGAGGCCTAATAAACTCATGTGGTAAGGATAGGGATGATAAGAAGGAAAAGTACATTGTATCAGTAAAAAGGACATTTCACCGTTCTCTTTTTGGTGCTTCAGGTGAGCTAGCCCCTCTAGGGGTGGTCTCTGGCAGGAACTCGACATGCCCCAACTAGGTGATCTGTCTCTTACGTAGGCCAAAGATTTCTTATTTCTCTTGACCAAGACCAGACTTATCTCTTCAACTGGATATTCTTTTTTTTTTTTTTTTTTTTTTTTTTTTTTTTCTCTTTTTTTTTTTTTTTTTTTTTTTGGCTTTTGAGACAGGGTCTCCCTGTAGCCCCAGCTGTCCTGAAACTCACTCTGTAGACCAGGCTTGAACTCACAAAGATCCACCTGCCTCTACCTCCCACGTGCTAGGATTAAAGGCGTGTGCCACCACACCCAGCACTACTACTACTATTCTAACAATATCTTCATCCCTGTGGAGCCAGGTGCAAGACCAACATCTCCCTCTGTGTGCTCTGCTTATTTTCTTACTATTGGGTGTGATGCATCTTCCCTCACCATGCTCCACCCCTCAAAACAAATGGCTTGCCATGGCTTCTCAAGTGACTTACTTTCTAAGCGATCTGGGACTCCTTTCTTAGTCAACAAGTGCTGTCCATACCTTTCCTCTTCAAATGCATTGCTTCACAAAGCCACAAAGTGTGTGCACAACATTTGCGGTGGGATTGGAATCACACAAGCTGGAGTTTGAGTCCTTTCAGTTTTGTCCTGGTTAGATGTGGATGTTTAAACAAAGAGTTCTTAGCTTTGATTCTCTTTGCTGTTAACTTATCAATTTTTATTTCTTTTGTATGGTTGATTTGACAAATCTTTGTAACTTTCCTAGTAAGAATGAATATATTCTAAAGAAACAGTTATGCCCTCCCTTTAGGTATCAGACTATTGCAACAATGGACTCCAAGGAATTGGGAATTTTTCAGACATCTCACACTGGGACCAGAGAAAAGCTGAAGCCCAGTGCTAGTCAGAGGAGGAGCTTGTCTTCTAGAAAAAAAGATTTCCCACAGTGCTGACAGGTTGCTGAACCACCTTGCAAGAAAGAGTGGAGTTGAGACATTAATGATGGCCTGGTCACCATGTAAGCAGGACTGCTTAATTATGCAAACTTTTTGCCCTCTGTTTGAACTAAAGCTCATGTCAGGACCTTCAAAATGGACTTGGGGGAGAGCATCACCGACCTCCTTGGTCCACTTCTCAGTGTGACCATATTGAATAAATCTCTTTTTCTCTGATTTTTACTATTACTTGTCTATTTAATTAGCATACCGAGGATAGGTGGCTAACCCTAGCCTGTTATGTGTGCTGGGCTCAGGCCCTGACTCACATTCTCTGGTAACATTGTACATGCACTCTAAAGATTTATGAAGAATATACTCCTTCTCGTCTGACTCCCATAATGATGGGACCCATAGTCACAGCTTTCTGTGGGCTTTTGGACTCACAAACACACACTGGATAAAAGCACAGGTAGCTATGTAGCTCTCTCACCTTCCTCCTCTGACCTTTCCTCTTATTTCTTCTGATTGTTCATAAAAAAAACAGTGAACATTTTAATACGTTTGCTGAGGATCAGACAACTTTGAGCACATTTGCACTTATTAGCATTCCTATCATCAACCTGGAAAAAGTCCATTTCTCCACATTCTTACCAACTCCAACCATTTCTTTTAAGAGGTTATAAGATATAATGATTGATGTGCTGGTTTGAATGAAACATATTGCCTTTAAGCTCCAAATGTTGGAACACTTGGCCCCAGATGGTAGCATTGTTTTTGAATGTTTAGGAGGTATGTCTTTGCTGGAGGGGAGCAAGTCACTGGGATGGCCTTGAGAGTTCATGGCCAACACTGGGTTGCTCTCCCTGGTTCCTGGGCATGCTTGAAGATGTGAATTTTCAGCCTTCTGCTCTAGCTGCCTCCTGTCGGGTCTCCATCTCCTGCCAAGATGGATTTTTAGCCTTCTGTTTATTTAACCATAAGTTAAATAAAGTCTTCCTACTGGTTTCAATTTAAAAATTTATTTTAATATTTTATTTATTATTTTTATGTGCATGAGTGTATTTCTTACATGCATGTGAGTGCACACATTCATGCAATGTTGCAGAGGTCAGAAGAGGACTTTGGATTCCCCTGGAACTGGAGTTAAGGGTGATTCTTAGCTACCATGTGGGTGCTGGGAATTGAACCCAGGTCATCTGCAAGAGCAGTCCGTGTTCTTAACCACTGAGCCATCTCTCCAGCCCCTATTTCTTCTTCTTTAAGTTGCCCTGGTCATGGTGTTTATCATAATAACAGAAAAGCAGCTAATGCAATTGAAAATGGTATCTTTTTTGTTTGAACTTGCACTTTCAAAACTCTAAAGTTGGAGGTAATGATTTCACAGAGAGATGTTGACAAAGGAAATAGCTCTCTTTTCAAAAGAATAAAAGAGATGATTATCCTGGAGCCAAATACGAGTCATCATAGCCTAGGAACACAGGTTTAGGTCTCCCCAAACACCTTGTTCCAATGAGGTAGCAATTTCATAGTTTTTGTAGCAAAAGGAAAAGAAAGTTATAAAGACAATTTTCAAGTGTGTTGATGGAAACAACACAAGGGAAATGGGGTTCCCTTTTAGGGTTCTTAGTCTCATTCATATTCCTGAAAGAATTTAAAAGAATGGAATCAAATGGAAGCTTTAAGACACAGAGGGGCAAGCTGGAGATCTCAGCAGCTGCCTTGGGGAGGAGAATGGAGGGGAGAGGTGAAGCCCTGAAGCCAGGCTGTTTGGGCTAGAACGGAGGTAGGACACTTGGCAAATGCCTGGCTCATTGGGGGAGGGGAAGGGAACTTTAGAGAAAAAGTAAGGAAACCCAAAATGTTAGGGAAGCCCAGGGCATTAGATAAAGCATGGCTAGAAAAGAGATGTAGGCCTGGAGAGATGGCCTAGTGGTTAAGAGTGCCGACTGCTCTTGCAGAGGACCCCAGGTTCAATCCCTAGCACCCACATGGCGGCTAAGAACCATCTTTAACTCCAGTTCCAGGGAAATCTAACACCCTCTTCTGACCTCCTCGGCACTGCAGGACACGGGTGCACAAACCTACATGCAGACAGTACATTCATACACATACAGAATAAATAAAATTTTAAAAAAGAAAAGAGATATGAAGAAGAAAAGGAGAGGTAAAAAAAAAAACAGTGGGCAATCTTAGGAAAAGCTACTTTGAAGTCTGGTCCTAATGCTCTGCCGTAAATGGTGAGATCTCAGGCAGAAAAATGTCACCATCTCATTAACACCCTAGGCATTCCCCTGTCACTTTAATATGATTTAACAAGAAACCACTTTCCAAAGCACCATCTGTGACCAGGCTACTGCCCAGAAAAAAATTGAAAAGTTAAGATGCCAGCCATGTCAAAGATTCTTTTTTTCTTGACCAGATTTCTGTTAAGGGGCTTTTTTGCTAGGTTACAGAAACACCAGGTTAGCTGGTTACAATAAATAGGGAAATCTCTGTTATTGACTTAAGATGCTATGTGATGACACTCTTAGTCTTCAGCTACTGGCTGCTAGGTTCCTACATTTCAAAAGCTTATAACTCATGGTCATAGAAGGTTAGATCAGACACAGGTGGGAAAGGAGTGACTAATAAGAAGACTGAAGATTGCCAAAGATAACTTGTAATTGGTCTCTGGGTCTGCAACATTGTAACCTCTTGACAATAAAGTATTCAGCCTTTCTGAAGGCTCAGTGGAAGGCGAGTCTTCTTTCCAGGAATTTTCATTGACACAGATTACAGAGGTGTTAAATTGGAGAAACACAAGAAACAGGCCCTGGCTACAGTAGCCCTGAAATAAAAAGCTTACTTGCTCACATTTACTTTAGAGCTTTGGGTGATAAGAGTTGGACAGATGTTATACAGAGAAGAGAGATGTCATTAGGACAACTCTGGGGAAACCCTCCCTTCTACAACTTCTCAGAGGAGCAGCCCATGTGTAACATGAGACAAGCTCATTCCCTGGACTGCACTTTTGGCTTTGCATTCTGATCCTTTTGGTTTTGTCAGAGGTTTTGTTTTGTCTGTTGTTTATTTTTATTTTTTTATTTTTTTATTTTTTTATTTTTTTATTTTTTTATTTTTTTATTTTTATTTTTATTATTATTTTTTTTTGAGACAGAGTCTTCCTGTAAGCCCTGCTGGCCTGAAACTCACTATGTACCTCTGTCTACCTCTGCTTTCTGATTGCTGGGATTAAAGTCCAGTTCCACCATGCTCTTAGTTAAGTGATTTGGCAGCAGTGGACCCAGATTGTGCATTGATCTTTGTGCCACTAATCCAATGCATCACTTACAACCTGAAATGATTTCATGGATCTCATATGCCTTTCCTGCGGTTTTACTAATGGTCGAGGTGTAAAAGAAACCAAAAGAGCAGATTCACACCCTGAGACTGAAAGCCCCACCATTCCCACAGATAGAAGACAAACTGTTGACACTAAGACTTAGGCACACCACACCTTATCCCAAACATGCATGGATGTGTTTCAAGGAGGAAAGCAGTTTTCCAGATTGCAGCTAAGAGGGTGGATGAAGTCACTCACACTTTAACGAGAGATGCTCAAACTCACACTTGATATCTGTGTGCTGTAAGACATTGCGATATCCAGATTCACAGACCCTCAAAGCAAATAATGCTGAAATGGACTGAACGTTCATTCTGTCCAGGCACATTTCTCAATGGTTCTTATCAGTGACTTCATCTAATACCCACTACAGTCTTGTCTATTTGTAACACTCCTTGTCCAGACAGGCAGAGAGGCTATCACTTTTCCAAAATTAAGGAATCAGTAAGAGGAGGTTATGACCACTCAATCTAGGTAGTTTGAATTTGAGACTGAGTATTCAAAATTGATGATTCTGTGACATAGTTTACCAACTGTTAATCAATAGGACTATGCTCACACATACTCCCAAAACAACAAAAGTTAAAGGAAACAACACCACACACACACACACACACGTGATTAAATGATATTCTTAATAATAAAGAGCAGTAAAGCTGCTTGAAATGTCATAACGAGTCATTAGTTAGTCTCATTTATAAAATTCAATCATTAAGTCTATAGCCTAGTTAAAAAATTTTCTTTTATTTATTTTTATTTTATGTGCATGAGTGTATTACCTGCATGTATGTAAGGGCCGCTGTGTAGTGCAATGCCCACAGAGCCCAGAAGAGGGCAACAAATCCCCTAGAACTGGAGTTACAAATGGTTGTTAGCCACCATGTGGATGGAACTTGTGCTGGATAGCTTTAGTGTCAAGTTGAAACACCTGGATTGAGGGAGCCTCAATTAGGGAATTGGCTCCATTGGATTGGCCTGTGGCCACATCTGTGGAATATTGTCTTGATGGTTGAGCAGTGTGGGAGGGCCCAGGCCACATTGAGTGGTGCCACCCTGGGCAGGTGGTTGTGTGCGGTATAAGAAGGTGGGCTGGGCATGAGCCATGGGAGCAAGCCAGCAAACAGCACTCCTCCATGGCCTGTGCTTCAGCTCTTGCCTCCAGGTTCCTGCCCTGAGTTCCTGCCTTGGGCTCCCTGAGTGATGAACTCTGACCCTGGAGATGTAAGCTGAATAAACCCTTTCCTCCCCAAGTTGGTGTTGGTCAGAGTGTTTTGTCACAGCAATGGAAGACAAACTGGAACAGAAATTGGTACCAGAAGTGGGGTATTGCTGTGACAGACCTGACCTTGGTGTTTTGGGGAAGGATTGTGGAGGCGTTTGGAAGTTTGGGCTGGGAAGATCATTGAATGCCTAAAGATTGTTGCTGTGGAGCTTGGAGCAGTTTTGCTGAAGGAGTTGTAGAAGATGGAGGCCTGGCTTGTGAAGTTTCTAGTTTCAAAGGGGAGCAGAGATCATCAGGACTGTGTAATCTGTGGGTTCTGGTCAGCTGGGGCTGAAGAATCAGCTGTAAGTAACAAGAGACCAGAACCTGAAGTGAAATCTTTGTTGTACTGGGGCAATTGATGCTGGTTAGCTGGGGCTGAAAAATCAGCTGTAAGTAACAAGAGACCAGCATCACTGAGGTGAAATCTTCTGGGGAGAATATCTTCAAGGTCAGCACACAGAAGCTGTGACCCAGAAAGGGCCTGAGCCTCCATCTCGAGCCAGAAGCCGGACTTGGTAACGTGTAAGAGTCTCCTATATGGTTCCGGTGTTGAAATTTGAGGGGGTCACAGAGAGCAGCCGAGGCTTGGCACTGTGAGAGGTCAGGAAAGACCATTGGTGGAAGTGCACCTCGGTTGCTGTGAAGACCCCAGGATTGCAGGGGTCATGGAGAGAAGCTGAGGCTTTGCACCAGGAGAGGTCAGAAGAGACCATTGGTGAAGGTGCTGCCTCAGTTTCAGTGGCAACCCCAGCTTTTTGGAGATGCCAGGACCATGGGATGACCACCAAGAGCAGTGGCAGGTGTGGAATGGAGTCGGCCTGGGCCTGCGAGATGAGCTGTGTGTGCCACGGACGGCAGAGTTGGAGAGGGGGAGCTGCCGAAACCCTTTGGAGCCCAGAAGATCGTGAGTGAATCCCAGGTGTCCAGCCTTGAGCTACTTTGCTGGACTTAGGTTTTGTTTGAGAGTGCCTGATTCTTCCCTTTGAAATAAGACAGTACTTGTTTTGGATTTTACAGCAGCCCACAGTTAAGAGACTTTTAATAGACTGTGAACTTTTAAGTGTTTGGACATTTTAAGGACTGTGGGGCTTTTAAGGTTGTACTGTCTTAGGTTGTGATTAATGTTAACATCATACTTTGGGGATAAGAACTGGAAAGGTGGTGGTTTAATAGTGATGTGTTTTGTGTGTCAAGTTGTCAAGGGGTCATTTGTGCTGGATAGCTTTAGTGTCAACTTGACACACCTGGGTTGAGGGAGCCTCAATTGGGGAATTGGCTCCATTGGATTGGCCTGTGGCCACATCTGTGGAGTATTGTCTTGATGGTCGAGCAGTGTGGGAGGGCCCAGGCCACAATGAGTGGTGCCACCCTAGGCAGGTGTTTGTGTACTGTATAAGAAGTTGGGCTGGGCATGAGCCAGGGGAGCAAGCCAGTGAACAGCATTCCTCCATGGCCTGTGCTTCAGCTCCTGCCCCCAGGTTCCTGCCCTGAGCTCCTGCCTTGGGTTCCCTGAGTGATGAACTGTGACCCAGGAGATGTAAGCTGAATAAACCCTTTCCTCCCCAAGTTGGTGTTGGTCAGAGTGTTTTGTCACAGCAATGGAAGACAAACTAGAACAGTACTGAATCCTGGTCCTCTGCAATAGCAACCAGTGCTCGTGACAACTGAACTATCTTTCCAGCCTCTAGAGCTCAGTTTTTAATGGACAGAATCATGTGTGTGTACAGTCTATGGGTGTGTGCATGCTCATGTATGTGTGATGTGAGTGTGCATGTATGTGGAGGCTAGAGGTTGACATCAGGTTTTATTCTCCATCACTCTACATTTTATATAGGGCCTCTCACTGACCTAGAACTTACCAGTTCAGCTAAACAGGCTGCCATAGAGCTCCAGGGCTCCCTTATCTCTGCCTCTTCAGCGCTGGGATGACAGCATCTGACTCTTTTATATGGACATGGGAATTGGCTTAAGTCCTGTCCTCATGCCTGCACATCAAAAGCCTTTTCTCACCACCTTCTCCTGAGACCAAAGGCACATCATGACTCTTAAAAACAAAGATGCATTATTTGAATCTCAGTATTCAAGAGACTAATGCAGAAGAATTCCAGTTCCAAGCCAGCCTGGGCTACACTGAGAGAGTATGTCTCAAAATAAAAAAAAATAAAAAAAAAAAAAAAGAGAAAGGAAAGGAAAGATGAGGGCAGAAAGATACTCCAGCCCTCTACTTAAAATGAGAATATTCAAAGTCCCATCATTTTCATTCATCTCTGGAAATTATAGCTCTGTCTCAATAGTTCACTACTTAAAAAATTTTAAACTAATGACAATTCATCCTCTTCATATAAAAATATTAATGGTAAGGATACAAGAGAGAATAAGAATTCATTTAATACTCACAAATATATGCATTAGTTTGACTTTCGCTATTCCTGTAACTGGCCACATTTGTAACTTCTTTTACAGTTTACTCTGTGTTTCCTATGACCACAGTCAGTACTTCATATGCTTGAGGCTCTGTTTTTATTCGATGACCTAAATTATCATTGCTAAAGGGTAGTTCTGCCTTTTCTTGTCTTCCTTTTAATTTTTTATTAGCTCTTACTATGAGCTAAGGAAGGATTAAATGGCTCCCAGAAGACTCTTCTGATCTCCTGCCACATTTATGAAATAGAATCTGGTTTTTGAGACATGATATCATGTAGCCCAGCTGGGTTGTAACTGGATATATAGCTAAGGATGACTTTGAACTTTTCATCCTCCTGAATCCTGAGGTTCTAGATGTGTATCACCAAGCCTGGTATGTACTGGGGATGGATCCCAAGGCTTAATACATTCTAGACAGGCACTCTATCAATGGAACTATATACCTAGCCCCTGGCTAACAGAACCTTGATGAATTGTCCTGCATTTTGCCTACAGAGTCGATGCCATGCCCTGATGATATGCACTTGACAATCTATTGTTCAATGTCAACCATTTCCTGGGAGCCATAGAGGTAATTTTCCTTTCTTGAGAATCGGGAAATGAAAATGAACAACACTTAATGTGCTAGGAACAGGAATCAAGGCTCCTATATATAGGACATATGATAGTTGTCAGAGTGGAAAGACACACTTCCATACTCACTCTGATTTCTAGACCTACCTATTCTATAAAAAACAAATACTGGGCTGGAGAGATGGCCTAGCGGTTAAGAGCACTGACTGCTCTTGCAGAGGACCAGGGTTCCATCCCCAGCACCCACATGGTGGCTGAGAACCGTCCATAACTCCGATTCCAGGAGAACTGCAGTTCCAGGGGAATCCGACATCCTCTTCTGACCTCCGTGGCATTGCACGACACGGGTGCACCAACCTACATGCAGACAGTACATTCAAACACATAAAATAAATAAATAAATTTAAAAAATTAAAAAAATAAAAAGCAAATAAAAAAACAAATACTACATATTGATTTCTGTTCACTCATGCTGATTTTTTTTGTTTGTGTATGTATGATAGAATTGCATTGTGTGTGTATGTATGTGAGATAGACTTGGATTCTATATGCCATCACTCCATGATTTTGCCTTCCCATTAGAATGGTAGCCAGGTCTTTATTAGGCCATTCTACAGTGGGAATGGATGATAGGTTTTAGGAATCAATGAAATGCAGGGGCATAATAGCTCACAAATTAACTCAAATCAATTGTATTATTATTGTAATTGACTACATGTGTTATGTAAGTGGGTGTGTACACATACATGTTTATGTGTGTGTTGATGCCATAGATTGACATCAGATAACTTCCTCTATTGCTCTTTGCCTTTTTTTATTTATTTATTTATTTTTGAGACAGGGTCTCTTGCTGAACCTGGGATCATAGATTCTGGTAGTGTGACTAGCCAGTGAGCCCAGGTATCTCCCTGTCTGTATATCTCCAATGCTAGCATTACAGATGTATGACATAGTGCCTGTCTTTTTTTATGTGAGTGGTGGGGATCTGAACTTGGCTTCTTATGCTCATACAATAAGCATTTTACTGGGACATCTTCCCAGTTCCTGTAAGTATCTTTGAAAATAATTTGCTATAGTTTTGGCCATTACTTCAGTAATGATAAGATCTGTGAATTGGGATGGCTGTGATCAACTGCATTTGTATACTCACAGAAAGAATAGAAGACTTATATCAAGACACAGAGAAATAGAGGTATTAGTAAGAGGCTTGATATAGAGGAAAGTTGCCTTGTGCTACAAAGGGAAGCCAGTCTAGCAAGATCTGACCTTGTCCTTGGTAGATGGAAATTGTTAAGAACAGCCAAAAGGCTGGGTGTGGTGGCATACACCTTTAATCCTAGCACTCCGGAGACAGAGGCAGGCCAACCTCTGTGAGATCAAGGGCAGCCTGGTCTAGAAAGCACGCTCTAGGCCAGATGGGACTAAAGGGAGACCCTGTCTCAAAAAAGACCCCCCCAAAAAAACTCAGAATGGCCAGGAGCCAGGCAACCCCTGCTCCTGTGCCCCTTGAAGACCAGAACCTCAAATGCCTTGAGAAAACAAAGTTTGGTTAATCTGGACTAACTGTGGACTTAAGCACCCAAAAAGAAAATATAACCAAAAGATAAATAGGCAATATATTTCTTTTAAGGCCTGAAAAATTGTGCCCACATATTGGGCATAAAGTTATATGAAATAATGTTAAATGGCATAAAAATCTTAGATCTTGGGCTTGATTAACAGAGTAGGTAACCTGCAGCCAAAGTACAAGTCCACTACTGTTGTTAATTAATGCTCAATAATAAAATTTCCTCTTTCTTTCTAGCAACAATCTAAGTGGAAACTCATATTGTGATTATTAAAAAGCCTAAAAATCAGATCCTGAGTCCAGACACCATGGCCAAATGAACAGAAGTAGAAACCTAATAAGTGGACTCTTCAAAACCCCTGGTCAAGAAATTCTAATGGACTTTTAAGTTCGACATTGGAATTCACCCTGTTCTTACTTCTGCTGCTCCCCTGCCTAGATCATGTATCTAACTACCTCTGCCTTTATTTTGCTTTCATGGGCACCAGTCAAGGATATATTTCTCTCTGTAGTTATTCTTGGGGGGGTCTTTTACATTGACTCTCTGAATGGGGGATACCCCAGTTGCCACACCCAATGTCCCCTTTCAGCATGGAAGAAGTCAGAGTGGTCCGTGTCCAGATAACCTTCTGGTGATTGGGGTGACCCTTTTCAGAGGGAAACATAACTAAACAGGAGCTAGAAATTGATTAGGCAGTTTAGGGATGAGACCCCCCCCCCCAGTTAACCAGACTTTTTCTCAGCTGAGAACTCAAGGCTTCCTGGACCAGCCAGTAAGCACATATCCTGCTGGTAACACTGAAAGAGCAGGAAAGGAAGAAAGAAAAGAGAGAGGAGAAACAAAGAGAAGTACATACCAAGCCCAGCAGATTGATTATTTTACCAGAATAAAAAATGGAAATCCCCCATTTTTTGGTTCTTGTTGCTTTGTTTTGTTATTGTTATTTTGTATTGTTTCTGTTTTCCTGTGATAAGAAAAAAAATAAAGAAAAAATCTGAAAAAAAAAGAAAATGGAATAAAAAAGACACTGACGATCCAAGAGCTTCAGGAGCATCCCTAAAGAATTTTTTATTTCTTATAGCTACCACATAAGCCTAAAAAAAGAGCCAGCATTTAGTTTATATGCTGCAGAACTGGAACGTGAGTTGAGCTGTAGCTTCTCAAAATCTTTCAAGAGAAAAAGTAGACTAGACTTTAGGAAGAAGGAGAATTCTGAACTAGGATTAATGAAGCTGAGACTTGAATCAAATTTCAGTGAGCGGACTTGCCCAGTGCAAGCTGCCCTTCCTCTGTGTCTCCAGAACAATGCACAGTGGTTTGACATTCCAGATGTGAAGGAACTTCCTTTGGCAGTTATCCTCAAGAGATGCCCATTTTTCCGAGGGTGTCCCCAAGGATCCTTTTGTAACTAGGCTCCTGTGTTAGACTATACCCAAAGAAAGTTAAAACCTGACAAAGAAGTAAGTCACTTATACTACAAAAGAACTGCACGAGTCTCAAATTTGTGCCAACATAAATCTGGGGAATAAGTATGAAAATACAGTTGAGGAAGTTACAGCAGGGGAAGTATGCTTGGTCTGGGTTGAATTTATTCATATGAGTACATTTAGAAGGTTCAGGATTCAGTATGTAGCCTGTGCCACTGGAAAAGCCTGAATAGTTTGTGTTGGTTGATTGAAGCTTGTGTTCCATAGTGGCCAACATTTAATGAGCCTGAGATATTAGCATGCACCTATCATTAATGAAGAAATAGGGCAGAAGGTGGAAGCTAGAGAGGCTAGGGATGGTCAGTATTCCCAGTCCTTACTCCAAGAGAATCCAGAAATATTTCTTGAATGAAGGTTATAGAATACCTTTGTCTGTATAGCTCAGGATTTTTGTTCATAGCCAGTAGGTGACCACCCTTTATAAGCCAGCTGTGAGAAATGGTGTTATAAGGTGAGCTTGCTGGGGCTGGAGATATGGCTCCATTGTTAAGATCACTTGGTGCTCTTCCAGAGGACCTGACTTCAGGTCCTAGTACCCATAGCAAATGGCTCATAACTGCCTATAACACCACTTCCAGGAGATGGACATGTGTGCATCTACACATGCATAACAATAAAATATGTCATTTAAAAAGATGGGCTTGCTGATGTCAAAGGGAAAAATTGTGAATTCAGTGTATCAGAGGCCACACAGCTGCACTCAATGTTTAGAGGCCAGGAGGGACCCTCCTCTTAATCAGTGTCAGAGTTAGAGTGGCAGTCAGAAGGCACTGACTCCCCAAGGTCCCCCAGAATGAAGGGCTGGTCACAGTGTCTCTAGGAACGAGATGAATTCTGATTTATGGAAAAATAAAATATCCAGATCTGATGGTCAGAATCCTTACTGGAGTCCCAGCTCCAGTTCATTTCAGTGCTTCTCTGGTTCAGGTGCTGCATGACACTCTGTGATTCTCTTAAATGGGCAGAACCCACTTTTTCAACTTTTATCATAAAGTATTCAATCAACGACAAAAAAAAAAGTCACAGTAAAAATGATCCATGAGTGAGAATGAGGATTTGCAAACATATAAAAGATGTTTCAGAGAAAAATGTTCAGCATGTATAACTCAGGTTATAAAGTTCAAACTTCAGTCACAGCAGTTTAACACTGATTATGCAAAAATAAAAGAGAAAAAGTTAATGCTCTTTGGAACTTGTTTTCTGGCTACAATAACTGTGATAAAAACACACAGAGCAAGAATGAGGCAAAGCTCTGAATTATTCTTTAATATTTCAAATTCTCTGCATAACATTGATTTTTTTCTCATTTGTATAGGTGTCTGTGCATATGTGTGTGTATAGATGTTTGAAGGGATATCTGTGGTATGTGTGTGTGTGTGTGTGTGTGCACGCGTGCGCACACATCTGTGTGCATGTGGAGGCCTGAGGTTAATTTCAACTATCTTCCTTGATTGCTGGCACCCTTATTATTTGGAGCATAGTTACAGCTTAACCCAAAGCTTGTTTATATGGTCAGTCCAGATAAACTGCTTAACCATCTTGCTCTGGATCTCATCTCTGCCTTCTGAGTGTTGGACTTATTGGTGGGCTGCCATATCCACCCAATACTTTTCTGACTCTGAGGAACCAAACTCTGATCCTTCTGCTTTTGCAGCAATCTCTTTAGCCACTGATACTTCTCTTTAGCCCCTGCAGTGAGAATTTTGATGCACTAAAAATTATGGTATTTTTCCATTTCTAATCAATAGATCTAGAGTGCAGGTTAATCATACTATTTGGAGGAAAAGAATATTTCCAGTCACCTTTATACTCTAAAATCCTACAAAATTAATTTCTAATTGAAATTCTTTCACATTAACTTTCTTTAGTTTCTTTATAAGAATTGTGGATGTTGTGACTATATGTATGTGTACCTGTTTGTGTGAATGAATTTATGTGAATGCTGACACACACCATGACACACATGTGGAGGTCAGAAGGCAAAATACTACCTGGTCTCATTGGAGTTACTGTGGCTGGCTTTTCATAGTCAATCCTGCATATTGTTCCTGAAATCATTGTAATCCAAAGGGCTATTTTCATTTCACTCTTCCTGACATACATGGTTTCATTATCTCCCTATTAGCTCTGGAGTAAAAATCAAAGTCTTTTAAAAACCCTTCAAAAGATTCAGTGTTTCGAGACGCCATAACGCGCCAGGCCAGGTACACAGCTCTTCAGCTCTAGGCGGGGTCTGGCGGGGACAGAAGCGCTCGCAGCGTGTGGCGCAGGAGTCGTTCTCCGCGACTGTAGGAACCCCGTCTACAGGGCGGTCCTCCGGGCCCACACTGTCAGGGGCACAGGGGGCCGCGGTAGCGCCGGTTACTTTAGATCGGGCCTACCCCCCACCCTCTACCCCCCACCCCCCAATGCGAGGCAACCCAACGTGACTGTACTGTGGTCTTACTGTACTAGTCCCAGGCACATATCGGTATCCCCTTACCTTTATTGGGACCGCCACACACCTTCATGAATACAAGCCATAGCCAGAAGCGGACTTTAACACATTCAGCTCTGACGCCAACCTGAAACACGAGATATATCTACACACAAAAGTGAGAGGAAAGTGACACCTCACTAGGTGACCAAGTCATTAGTAAACCATATAACCAAAAAAGTAAAGTGAAGTGTTGCAAAAAAAAAAAAAAAAGCCATCGGAGGAGGCAAGCAAAACCCTCCACTAATATATTGAAAAGTCGTTTGTGACTTGAACCACAAAAGGGAAATCCATATGCCAGGGACACGACGAAGGGAACAAAACTATGGATCCCCCAAGCACAGGAGTACCCTCCACCCGGCCCTACAAACACTGGAGGAGATAGCGCCATATGGGATCCCCTTGGAGGGGAGACCCAAGGAATAGAGCTTAGACGAATAATTGCAGACATACGCAGAGAAATTAAAGAAAATAGAAGGAAGTCATGGAAACTAAAGAGGGAGAGAATGAAAACTCAAAAAGGACCTAGAGGGATACAATGACAAACTCGGAAAGAACTAAGGAACACGAATGACAAAATTCCACGAAACGAACTAGAGGGAGAAAAAAAACAAACTCCGAATGGAAGTAGAAACACCTGAAATAAGGAGTAAACCAGACGGCACCATAGACACGAACCGCCGCAACGTGAGCACCAACACGACGTCATGCGCAAGCCACAAAGTCAAACGACGATTGGGAAGCCTCACAGGCAAATTGGAGGGGGGGGGGGGTACTAAAGGAACCCAGGGGAACAATCAAAAAGTGAGATCCATAGCACACCAACTCATCAATCAAGAGTGGAAAGAAAAGGAAAAACGCCTCAGAAACCCCCGATAGAAGGAGAACAAGCAGCAACCCCAGAAGAATTATGTCTGAGATACACCGCCCCACCCCTGCGCAATTACAACAGCCACAATAACACTGTACTATGCAAAATTTAAAAATTACCAAAAGTGGAAGAACAACCAGGATATGGGAACTATGAAACAGGACAAAACCTCGCCATAGGAATAGAGGAAGTCGAGAGAATGACTCAAGAAGGAAAGTAATTTATCAGATCTTGCAACAGACATAATAGATGAAAATCCAATCAAACTTCAAACATAAAAGAGCGCGACACGAGCCACGACTAAAATACAAGCAAGCACATAGGACCCCAAATAGACAGATCAGAAAAGAAAACACCCACGCAATATCATAGTTAACCACATTAAAGATGCTACAGACAGCGCCCAAACAAAGACTAAATTCCTGAGGGCCACAAAAGAAAAACAAGTCACAACAAAGACCGGAAGAGCCTACATCAGGAATTGACAAATGGCTTTCTCGCCTCAAACATGAAAGCACGAAGAACCAGGTTGGAGCAAAGCAGCATCCCTGTGTTAAGTGACTACTGGAGCCAACCAAACTACTTACCCAGCACAGTTCAACATACTTGGAAAGGTAGAAAGAGACAAAATCTTTCCATGTAAATAAAACAGATAGATGGAATACTATTGTCTGTGGAACAAAGAAGCCAACTCTTTCCTACAAAATACTTTGAGATCGCAATTCAAAGGGAGCAACGACGGGGAGCAACAATCCTCAAACACCTAGGAAAAGATATCAAAACAACAAACATAACCATAGGAGCATAAATCGAAAGGCTAGAAGTCCAAATGGCTAACGAACGCTACAAAGACGCGTAACATCACCATCTTACCAATCTGTAAACTTAAATATTAATGGGTCTAAAACTACCCCACAATCAAAAGGCATACGGATGGGAGAATGGGTTAGAAGACACTTAAACAGGTTCCTCTGATATCTGTCTACAAGAAAGGCCCATCTCGCGCATTTCAAGGATAGGCATCAATAAAGGTTGAAGGGTGGAAGAAGTATTCCAAGCAAAACAAACTGGTTACCAAACGAAGTGGGTGTGGGCGATGCTGATATCAGACAAAATTAGACGTTCAAGCAAAAGATGAATGCAAAAGAGCACAAAGAGGGCATTACATCCTTATCAAAGTAACAAGTGACCATGAAGATTTCACCAATTTTCAGAAATAGATATTGCCCCAAAAATCATCACGTGCACCAAACTTTAAATGAGACATTATTCTTAGGATCTCAAGGCACAGATTAACCCCAGCACACGAAATACTAGGGTGACTTCAATACCCATTAAGTCCTCTAGCAGTCATCAACAGGACCAAAGGAAAAGCAGAGACGACATCTGAACTAAATGACACATACACCAAATGGACCTCACAGGAATCTACCAGAATATTTCCAAAACACCAGAGAATACACTTTCTACTCAGCACCTCACTGGAAACATTCTCCAAAATTAGTACCATATACTGGACACCGGGAAAAATCAACAAAAAAAAGGTGAAAATAATCTCTGCATTCTATCCGACCACAGTGCAAAAACTCACTATCAACACCAGAAATCCCTACTGAACCTAATGGAATCACAATGGAGGACTAAACAAACACTTCTCCTGATAATGCAGTGGTCAAAGGAAGGAAAAAAGAAATAAACAACATGGAATAAAAAAAAAAAAAAAAAAATAAAGCAAAACAACACAGAAAAATCTTGGGACCCTTTAAAAGCAATCCTAGAGGAAGACGTTTATAGCTCTAAGTGCCTATATTAAAAAAACAAAAGAGTACAAGTTGAATGAAAACTAACACTGCAGCTAAAAATACTTGAGAGACAAACAAATAATGAAAAATTCATTTGAAAAAAAAAAAAAAGAGAAAAAAAAAGAAAAAAAAAAATAGAGAAGACAATAAAAGAAACAAAGAAAACCACTACAAAAAAAACAATGCATTCCAAAGTTGGTTTCTTTGGAGAATAAAACCAAGTAGACAGACCTCTACCCCAGTAACCAAAAGAAAGAGGGAACAACTCCAAAATCATAACGTGATGATGCGGAAAGGGGGAAGGAAATATCACATACAGACATGAAAACGATCCCAGATACAATTCATAGGGGACTACTTCAACAACTTATATATGATACTAAGTTTGAAAAACCTAGAAGTAAGATGAACTGAACTATAACTGAAAATCCCATGGGAACTACACCCAGAAGGGGATCTCACCGGCAAGCTCCAAGAAGAGCTCGACAGCATAAAAACAGACCAATTAGTACAGGAACGAAAGTACGAGGACGATCGGGGACATATAGAGTAGCCTCCCCCCCAAAAAAATTGCCCACGTGCCCGGATAGAGTTCAGCAGGCGAAGGGAATTCTATAATATGCCTAAACAAACATATCTTACTTATCCGTAAGACCCATGCTACCTTTAACAACATTCTCTGTAAAGTAGTTTAGAATGGTATATTCAAAGGAGGGTACGATCTCAACGCTAAATTCCATTCGCTGAGCCAACATCACGTTCACTACCAAAACCAGGGAAAGCTACAACCCGCAAAGAGAGAACTAGTCCATCGACCCATCTCCCTAATGAAACACAGGACTGCCAAAATTATAAACAGGATTCTGGCAAAATCGCATTCAGATACAATCAAAAAAATCATCCACCCTGAACAAGTTGGATTCCTACCGACATGCAGGGATGGTCAAATACGGAAAATCATAAACACTCATCAAAACATATCAATGGAATGAAGGACAAAAACAACGCCCATCACTCATTGCTGCGGAGAGAAAGCCTTTGACAAAATCCAGCACTCCTTTCATGTTAAAGTCCTGGAGGGAATTTGGTCTGGAGCGGATCATTCCTCAATGTAATCAACAGCCATATACAGAATAAACCCCACAGCCAATATCTAACATGGGGAAAGACAGAAGCATTCCCTTAAGGTATAGCACTCGGCAACGGCTGCCCCCTGGCACCACTCCTCTTCAATATATAGTGCTATGAACCCTACAGCGGCAATAAGGCAAGAAAAGGAAATTAAGGAGTTCTAAATTGGAAAAAGGAAGTCAAGCTATCCCTTTTTGCTGATGATATATGTCCTACCTAAGGGGATGCTAAGATACTCCAACCAGAAAAACTCCATGAACACGATAAGAGCTTTGGTAAAGTGAGGATACAAAATAAACCCGAAAAATCAGAAGCCTTCTTACACCAACACCAAGAATTGAAGAAGGGACCTAAAGAGACCTTCCCAACTCACCAATCAGCCTCAAAAACAAAATAAAATACCTAGAGACCAAACCTAACCAAAGACCACCAGGATTCTACAAACAAAAATTTTACAAAACCCTGCAAAAGGAAATTGAGGAAGACATCAAAGATGGACAAACCTCCCATGCCTCATGGATTGGGAAAATAAACTATATAAAATGTCCATCCTACCAAAACTAGTGTTACAGTTTAATGCGTATCCCAATCAGAATCCCAAAGAGTTTTCTTCCACGGCCTGAAGAAAAAAAAATCCTCAATTGTCATTTGGAAAAACAAAAAACAAAAAAAAAGACTAAACCAAACAACCTGAGTGAAAGAGCAATACAGGGGGGAATCGCGCCTCTACCAGCTTCAAACTATTACTATAGGGCTATAGTCATAAAGAACCTAGGTACTGGCACAAAAAAACAGACCAGTTACCATGGAATAAAACTGACATCTAAACTGCGCTCATACAATTTCAGCCACCTCATATTTGACAAAGGTGCCAGAAGCCATCAATGGAAGAAAAGACCAGATCTCAGCAGATGGTGCTGGAAAACTGGATCACCACTTGTAGAGAGAATTAAATCTAAATACCCTACCTCTTCCACCTTGTACAAAGGTCAACTCCAGATGGACCAAAGACCCAACGTGAAACCCAAACTCTGGAGTGATAAAGAAGACTGACACGCTTCAGGGAATAGGTAGACAGAAATAGAGAACTGTGGGAAAAAAAGCATAGGAGAAAACAAGCTTCCTTAATACTCATGACAGCCGATCTCCCGCACCTTCTGCCCCCCCACAACAAATAAGACTACAATGACAAATGGGACCTCATTTCAACTCAAAAAGTTTCTGTACATCAAAGGAAGCAAAAAGGAAGTGAGTGAGAAGACCCACAGCGTGGGAAAGAGAAGGAGGTGAAACCATTCACAGCAGATTACATCGACAAAGCATTAATTTCCAGAGTATACAAGCTACTCAACAAAACAACGAGAAAGACGTAAAAAGAAAGGAAAAACCAAATGAATCATTCCAAACAGATGGACAAAGATCCGAAATAGAGACTTCACAGAGGGGGAGTGAGAGATTCGCCGACGGAACCGTGAGAAACATCTTAAGAAGTGTTCAACATCTCTGATAATTAAGGAAATGCAAATTAAAACCACTCTGAGATATCACTTCTACTCCAATAAGACTGGCGAGGATCAGGAAACTGAATGATAACCAGTGCTGGAGCGGGTTTGTGGCGCGAGAAAGGGAACACTCATCCATGCTGGTTGGTGGGAATGTTAACTTGTACCAGCCACTATGGAAAGCATGTGGAGTGGCGACCCTAGACAGGACCAAAATGAGCCGACATTTGAACCCAGTCATACCACTCGCTGGGATATACCCAAAGACTACAACATTACTGCAAAGCATACATGCACAGCTATGTTTTGCAGCTCTGTTCACAATAGCAAAAAGTGTGAACGGAACCAGCCCAGGTGGCCCTTCCATATGACGGGTGATAGAGAAACTGTGGTACAGTGATACAATGGAAAGTACTATGCAGCAAGGTAAAAGGGCACATACATCTAGGAAATTGGCAGGACATGGAGGAGTGGAAGACATGTGTTATGTTCAGGAAACTAACACAGTCACAGAAAATCAAACACACAAATGGTTGTCCCTCTATATGTGGATGCTAGAACAACAACCAGATATAAATATTTCTCATGGAGAGGGATGCCTAGTAAAAGACAACAACAAAAAGCCTCCATCAGGAAATGGGACTGAACTGGTGAATTGGGAAAAGGGGGGACTGGGTGGGAGAGGGACACGGGGTGTATATTCGATTAAGGATTTTAATTGAAGTGAGCTCAGCAAGTACCCAGTTTCGCCTAGGGGAATGTCTACGGGGACACTGTGGTTTTAGGAACTTATTTAAAAGAAAACAGTATAGCTGGAGAGCATGGCACACTAGCGGTTAAGCAGTCCGCCCGACCGCTCTTAAGGAGGACAGGGTTCGATCCCCAGACCCCCATATGGCAGCCGAGAGCCGTGATGAAAATCCAATCCAGGCGGAACTCCAGTTTCCAGGGGGAATCCGAGACCCCTCTCTGACCTCCGCGGCATCATTGCACGGACAAGGGTGCACAAACCTGCATGCCAGTGACAGTAAATTGATACAAATACAGAAATAAATTAAAAAAAAAAGTAAAAGTAAAACTGTGTATATTAAACACATTGGTTTAAGAAATTGATAAAAATGGTAATCATCTGAATTAAATGGAGATATTATTCGCTGTTGCCCACATTTGCTTTTAATAAAATCTGTAGAGCAAGAACTTTGGGATTGGACACATACAAATGTTCTCTATAATTTCTTGTTGTACAGTATCACCTTGTAGCATTCTCTTTAAGATGATTTAACGTAAAATTAAAGTTTGCTTCCCAAGTTAATCATATATAGTCACCCAAAACAACATGGGTGAATTTGATGAAATCTGTGCCTTGACTCCACCCTATAAGTCATGTATAATACACTGTCTTCTGGGAGACTCATACGCTAAAAAAAAGGGGGGGGGGATACAGAAAGACATGAAACCTTTTCATCAAACCCTTGCAATTCAAATCTTAAAACTAACTATGGGAAAAGTTTGTTTGTTCCAACAGGACAAAACGTCACCAACTTAACGGCTGAGAAGAAAAGATAGGTTTGCATTGAGTAGGATGTATCAAAAAGTGACAACGGAAAGGCTGACCCGTCTGAACCTTCAAAGGAAGAAAAGCCTCAGTTGCCATAAAACATCGACCCCTCTGTGGATCCTACATGTAAAAACTAGTTATAATGAGTTTCCTAATGAAACTTACCTTCTAGGTGCCAAAAAGTTCTGATTGAGAGACTTCCTTGCCTTCCCACCCATAGACAAGGAGAAAAACATGACAATGATGAGGTCGCTCCCAACTGTAAATGGAGACAACCTATTGTTAAGGTAATCTCTTATAAAACCGTAAAACTGCTTTCTTTATTGACTACTAGACATGGGAACTGTGGAAGGGATTACTCTCTGTTCAGAACCAAAAACAATACTAAAGTCCTAGGGCTATGCACTCAGGCAAACATATATAATACAGGAGCTCTGAACAATAGCAATGGATTGTTCTACCCAGGTGGATGTGGCCAGGGGATCCAAGGCCCACAAAGGTAGGGCTCCTTGCCTCTAAGTTGGGATACCTACAGGAGGAGAGGCAATAGACCCTGCTGCCGAAGACCTGATGTTAACATGGGAGGATGTATTGAGACCACACAGCAGTGTACAGTGGCCTCTGGAATGCCAGAGAGTGTTACCAAAGGCCACTAAACCAATAAAGCCAATCTGGGTCTCCCTGAGTCAACAAGCAATACTCCACCGTCAGACACCAGCTACACCTCACCTGCCTGGAATACTGTGCAGCAGAGGCAGCCATGTGCCTGATATCCCAAATCTAATTGGCTATTGGCTCTCCCCTTGGAGAAATAACCCATGGCTGATGCCACAGCTTACATCCTCTACAGGTTAGATGTTATAACAGCACAGTAAGACCTCATATTTAACAGGGGGGAAAATGTAATTCATGATTAACATAACACAAAACATTGTGTCTATGCTAAAGTAACCTACCATAACTATTAGTCTGTAAATACCTATTATCTAAATTTGTGTTCTTCATTAGTAGGATCGAAAGGTTATTCCTGGACAAACTGTGCCCATGAAAGGAAACAGCCAGATTGACCAGTCCAAGTCAACAGCTCCAGAGAGAGTGGACTGTTTTACCTCTCATCCACCTGTGGCCCTTTTCTAAGGCTAGTGGAACAACCGCGGAAGAGGGGGGTGGGTAGAATTTAAGCGTGCGAATTGGGGTGAATGGTGAAAACTACAGCATGTAAGTCTGGACACTCATTTGATCAACTTGATTGAACAAACAACCTGTCACCCCCCACTGGAGGTGGGGGCTGTAGTGTTTGGGCACAAAGCCTGCAGATAGGTTTTGCTGCAGGAGGTCTTGTACTCATGGATTATCACTTATAGCTAAAATGAAAAAAAAAATAAAACTGCGAGAAAGATGCAGGACAGTTATGGCAGAATGCATGATCTGGGATGGGTGGGGGTGGGGGGAGGGAAGGGAAATAAGGCTGAACTGATTGGAAATCATTATGAAACACCAAAGCATCAATAAAAAACTAATTAAAAAAAAAAAGAAATTCTAATTAAACTCAGTGGGTTATACACAAAAAGAAGATGCAAAAGCAAGGGGGGGGGCCCTAAGAAAAAAGTGTTCCTGCAGGAGAGGGAAGGTGATGAGAGATGGGAACAGGGTGGAAATGACTAAAATCCATTATATAAATAGATAACTTGTTAAACAATATAACTTAAAGTCTTCAAAAATAAACAAACAAAAAAAAAAGATTCAGTGTTTCTTCTTGTCACTAAACTTTTCCATGAACTCTGAACCAATACAATGTACTGACTCAGGCTTGCATCACTTCAGGATGCATATTGTATATAATTATTGTCTAAAATTGTATGTATAATGTATCACTTTATATTGTCTAGATGTAGTTAATATAAAATATTGCTTATAATATTTAATATATTAAAAGGTTTTACTACTAAAATTCTTATTTTGCTACCAGTTAGTACCAATTTCTGTTCCCAATGGGAAAGTCCACCTTCATGATTGGTCCCATGGAGATTGCCAGAATTCCAAATTCTCTACTCCAAAGACAGAACTATTAGAGCAATATCACTAAGAA
Organism: Rhizomys pruinosus; assembly: GCA_009823505.1. NCBI lineage: Eukaryota > Metazoa > Chordata > Mammalia > Rodentia > Spalacidae > Rhizomys > Rhizomys pruinosus. Next base: position 55,366 of record VZQC01000977.1, on the reverse strand, counting down.
TATTAAAACTACAATATATGCAGTCCATGGACCCAGCTTAGTCCTGGCTTCTTATCACCAGTTTCTCTCCTGATATGACCAGTTTCCCATCCAGAAGCTAGAGAGGACTCTACACATGACCTAAATGTATCTTGTACTCTGCACTAGGCAGTGACTACTCACCACTTTCATAATGAGATGATATCCATGATCATATCATTCACTCAATACCTGATGCCACCTCTCTTTCCTTTTACTCATTCTAGCTATCTTAGAAATTTTTCTAGACTCTGCCCAGATATTTGACCAGGTGATTTTTATTATCACAGTGATTTTTCAGTTGACTGCTTAATTGCCAAGTTCCTTAAGGTCTGATATTTAGTTAACTTTTCTCACTCTCACTTTAAGGTCCACTTGTTTTTTCACAGAATTTTCTCAATTTCAATAAATTGAAATAAATTTTCTCAAACTTCAGTAAATTAAAATAAAAACATTTCTTCCCCTTGTCATGCAGAGCCCTCTCCCCCCACTTCCATCGGATATGATTTTAGATTATTTTGTTTTGCTAACAGTAAGTTCTGATCTTAGTGAGTTAAAGGAGTATAAGGCATTTCTTTAATAGGTGGTGAGTTAGTAGCAGATGCAGCAGGAGTTGTGAGAATCTACTCCATATAGTCATTCAGGGAACCAGGATTACGGAAGCCCTGCCTTTCACAACATGATGTTTCCCAGATATCACTTCTCCTTGACCTCAAATTTGAAAACAGAGGAAGAGTAAAAAGTGAAAAAAATAGAGCAAGTTCTTAGACATTTGAACTAGAAATGCCCTACATATGTATCCATATCATATAAGCCCAAATACAGTTTCATGATACATATTAGACATCTCAAAGTTTGTTTTTATAGAATTCTGTTTGAGACCAAGCAGTATGAAAGGGAATTGTGAGTCTTTAGCAGGGAGCTAGTTGTCTTTACCCCAAATGAGAAACTATTATAGTCAGGTAACAAAGAACATTTAACAACATGTTCAACATGTTCAAAAAATAAGTATGGCTCTAATTATACAGAAACAACTTACACATTGTGCACTGCATCTATTTTCTTCAAATGCTAGAGGATTTGAGGACACAAACTGAAGGAAATGTACTTGTGCTGACTGTATATTACTCTGGGTGGCGGGATTACTGGCACTGTTTGTTTCTTGTGGTTTCTAAGCTCTCTATTCTTTTTTATACCACTTTATAATGATATTATGAAAAATTATCCAAAGAAGAGAAAAAAGATTTGATGTACTCTCTCTGCCTTGGAAAATTTAATTAGGTATTCTTTAAGCATGTTTCATCCCAAATAGATGAAAATAGTTACACAACCAGCAGAAACAAAACTCAATTGTGCTCTTTTAAGGATTTATTTTATTTTAAATTATGTGTATTTGTGTCTATGTGTGGGTGTGTATTCACATGAGTATGGTATCCAGGCAGGTCAGAAGAAGGCATTAGACTCTCCCTGGAACTGGAGTTATGGGCAAGTATGAGTTGTCTAATGTGGATGCTGAGAACTGGACTTGAGTCCTCTGCAAGAGCAGTATGTGCTCTTAACCATGAGCCATCTCTCCAGACTCTATGCTAATTAAAAAAAAGCCTTAATCTTTTCAAACTGATTTTTTGGAAGGGGAATGTCCTCTTAAAATTATGCAGCAATAGTGTGGGTACTTGTCCCTGTTCCAGGGACAAGTGTCTTCATAGTGTGCTAAGTGTTAAGACTAGGGTGAGTCAAGACCTTTAGTTTCTCCCCATCATGACTGAGTCTTCCTTATACTTCCCAAATGAGCCATGAAGGCTTTGAATAGACATGCCATGTAGACATAGTTGCTATTTCTGGGATAGTTTGATGGGTTATTTAAGACCTATCACTAAATTCAAGTCAGCAAAGTAGAAGCTAAAATCTCTTGCTGAACCATTTTCCACTTATATCCTTGGAATTTTGCCCCTTTTACACTGTCCTGGGTTTTCATTTTGTAGTAACCTGGGGAAGTAATTGATATTGGCACTATAGAATAACTATATTCTTTTATTGCATGCGGCTGCTGAATATTTGGCTAAGTGGTTTGACCTGCAATATCTTGAAAAATCAAATTTAATATCAAGTGCAGTTTGTGATGCCTCTGTCACCACTGTGCTTTTTTGGTTGAGATGAGTTAGATAGACCCCATTATAAATTTTCAAGGAACACATCACAGTTCTCATCTTTATTATATAAAAGCATGCTCTTTTGTTCTTAGAAAAGTTTTAGGGAAATATATGATTTACCATAAACACCTAAAGATGTGAATGATCATGAATAATTAAATGTTTTTATCTCTTAGCACATACTCTAACTCTGCTAATATGGATTGGCCTGTGTAGCTTCAAAATAATTTGAATTAAGCTTACAAAAAAAACACACCAAACTTCTGATAAATGTTTTTGGGGGGTTGGGGCATAACTTCTGAACAAATAAATGACTATTATCTAACCTTGTAACCAAAACGTTAACCTTATGTTTTGAGATCATTTGCCACTATCTTAGCCTCTTTACCAAGCCTTGGGCTCCTCTCGTCACCTAAACATATAGCTTTAATCCTTCATGATCCTTTATTGCTCTTGACTCAGAAGTGTGTGTGTGTGTGTGTGTGTGTGTGTGTGTGTGTTTGTGTGTGTGTGATGAAAATAGTAAGCACTAAGAGCAGCAGAAATTCATTGGAAGCATTGAATCCCATTTGTGCTGGAGACAGGTGAGATTAAGCTGATAACATCTGTTTGTGCTTCAGTGTGCTAGGTCAGAAGGGTCAGAAAAGATAAGACAGGCCCCTCCAGATTTTCCTTCCCCATTTCATGCTAGATGTACAGGTTCAATAAAGAGAGAGCAAAGCCTTTGTCTGAGAGCACAGTTCTTGGAGGAATCAGCAAGAAGAAGTTCTCAAAGCAATTTGGGCCCCAATCTTGGTTTAAATGGATACCTAGAGTCAGGCTGTTTTTATTCTAGTCATTGCCGTGATGTTGCATCACAACCTCACAGTTTTTCTTTTTCTTTGATAAATCTCTTTATATAAAAAGTGCAATTGAGTTCAAATGCCCAAATATTTGCAATAAAAAATAAATCATATTTTTGTTGATTCTCCATCTCTGATATGTACGGAAACACTAGGCGGAGACCCATTACATGGTGAGCAAATTTTATAAATTAAAATGATAGAAATTCTAATGATCTCAGATGCTAAGATATTGTGACAAATGACAGAATGAAATCAGTTCATTTTATCATAATTTTATTCAACTTAAAATCCTTTACATTAAATAAGCCATGTAAAAAGCAAAGTATAGGAGTAATTTTTTAAATGTATTATTCAAACTTTGGTTGCATGCACATGAAAACCTATATGATTTACATTTAAGGAACATTCAGGTTTTTCTGTGTCATTAACACACTAATTTGAAAATATAAATTTTCAAAATAAGATTTGGGGGCATTTATCTTAATTGTGTTATGTTTCTCTTCTGGAAGACCCATATTCTGGATACCTCTATGTTTTAAACTTATATAATAATTTTCAAAGTGTTTTCACCTTAATCTGTATATGTCTTGCTTTCTCTCTATATGTCTCTGTAATTTCTGTCTCTGTCTCTATCTATCTATCATCTATCTATAACACAATAAAGGATATTGATTGTGTATATTGTGTTCTATTTTCTGCTTTGGCACTGAATAAATTTCATATCCTTTAAACTCACAAAATTTGCTTTTTTGGTGTGTGCATGTGTGCACATATGTTTGTGAGTGTGTGGAAGTGTATGCATATGTATAGGTCAGAGTATATAACTTCAGGTGTTGTTCTATAGTCATCTTCTACTATTTGTTTGAGACAGGATGTTTTTGACCAGCCTGTAATTTCATCGAGTAAGTTAAGCTGTTAGGAATCTTCCTGTCTCTACCTCCCATCTTCTCAACTGAGAATTCAAGTGTGGACCACCATGCCTGGCTTCTTACATAGATTCTGGTGATCAAACTCAGGTCCTCATGCTTGAGAGATAAGTATGTTAACTGTGGATTCATCTTTCCAGCCCTCTCTCAAAAAAAAAAAAATGAGAGTTTGCCTAGGAGAGTTCCCCTGTCCTTTGGGGATCAGCATGTGGGTGTGTACTTGGCACAGGCTGTTTTCCTGTTTCTTGCCCTGATTCACTGTGATGACGGCTCCTCAAGCTACTAAGGTAGTGTGAACTTAGTCCTTCCAGAAGTGCAAGAATTTGCTGCGAAATGCCAATATCACCCACTTTGCCACTGAGGCTTTCACACATCAATCAGAAAGAAAACTCACTGTTCCAAACATCAGATGTACCGATGTACAGTAAGATTACCTCCACCAGGAGTGTAGTTGAGTTGTTCTTGCAGAGGGTTTCTGAAAATAAATCTGTGTGAAGTTCTTTTTTTTTCATTGTTCTTTGTTGAGTAGTCTTGATCTCAGGGAGGTATTTTAGAGGCTTGGAAATAAAAGGTTTGAAGCAGTCTGCAGGAATGTATTCACAATTATCAATGTATGTGTGGTGTAGACAAGGATACAGACTATATGGTTCAATTTACATACATAGAAAGAGGGATTCTGTGGTTGAGAAGTCAAGTTGGCCTCTCCCCCCCACCTCGTGTGTGTGTGTGTCTTCATGTATGGGCAGGTGCACAGATATATATGTGCATGTGTACATATGTGCATATGAATGTATAGAGGACAGAGGAAAACCTCAGTTTTTCCTTAACCATATGCAGATTTAGAGGCTTGGCATGGTGTCAAATGCCTTTAACCCACCACTTCAGAGGCAGAGGTTGTTGGATCTCTGTGAGTTCCAGACCAGGCAGGATTAAGAAATGAGACATTTTCTCCAAAAACACACAAAAAAGGAGATGGCAGTTAGCCTGGGCTGGGTGTCCAAGAATCCCCAGGGATCCACCTCTCTTTCTGTTCCATCACTAGGATTATAAACTGGGCCACAACTCCTGGAAAATTTTTACATGAGTTTTGGGGATTGAACCAAACTCAGGTCCTTAAGATTGTGTGATCATGCCTTTCCAGTCTTTGTTCTTAAATCCGCTGAGTCCAATATATGCATTGGTGTGGGTCAGTCACCCAAATACCAGTGACCCATCAGGGACCATAACCCTAAAGAAAACTGACAGAATTTTCATTAAAAATTTACTTATGTGTATGTGCCTGTGTGAAGGTGTGGACAGGTGTGTCTGGGTGGCCCTGGAGACCAGAAGAGTGCCACATCTCCTGTATTAGAGTTACTGGTAGTTATGTGTATGTGCCTGTGTGAAGGTGTGGACATGTGTGTCTGGGTGGCCCTGGAGACCAGAAGAGAGTGCAGCATCTCCTGTATTAGAGTTACCAGTAGTTACGTGTATGTGCCTGTGTGAAGGTGCAGACAGTTGTGTCTGGGTGGCCCTGGAGACCAGAAGAGAGTGCTGCATCTCCTGTATTAGAGTTACCGGTAGTTACATGTATGTGCCTGTGTGAAGGTGTGGACAGGTGTGTCTGGGTGGCCCTGGAGACTAGAAGAGAGTGCTGCATCTTCTGTATTAGAGTTACCGGTAGTTGCAAGCTACCTAATTTAGGTGCTGGGAATTGAGCTTTGGTCCTTTGCAAGAGCAGCAATGTGCTCTTAACTGCTGAACCATCTTTCTTGCCCCAGAACTTTTCATTTTTAACTTATGTATTTTTCTAAAACACTCATGATAGAGATTGCATACCTCCTAATATGTTTTAAAGCATTTAGGATTGAATTTCCCTTTTATATCTAATCTGTTTTCTACATTATAATATAATAGAGCTGCATAAGCCTTGAATTTGTTGTCTTGTACACCTAAGTTAAAGTCTCACCTGTGAATTTCTGAACACTGTCTTTATTTAAAAGCACTGAGCTTTGGTTCTCTCATTTCAAGTTAAAATCAACACTGATATTTCAGTGCCTGATGTTGAGGCGGGTAAATGACTTTCCTATCCCTTCTTAGGGTCTTTAGTTGAGTTATGCATAAAGTCAACATGAGACATTAGTAGGTGGAAACTCAGATTCAATTACATATGAACACATGGGAATCTCACAAAATATGAAATGCAAAGAAGGTGAAAATAATTAAAACGTATATAGTTATTGTTCAATTTTTGATCGAATTATGCTTTCAATAAACCTATCAAGAATTGGAAATATCATGTCAAACACACACTTAAGAGCTGGGGATGTATTATAGTTGGCAGAATGCACAAAGCTCTGAGTTGGATCCCCAGCACCCCTTAAATCATGTGTGGTGGTGCCGACCTCTAATCTTGGCACTGGGGAGTGGAGGTAGGAAGAAAGATCAAAGTGTTTTTCAACAACATAGTGAGTGAGAGGCCAGTCTAGGCTGCAGGAGACCCTGTCTTGTAAAAGAAATTTAATATCCCCAACTTACCCAAAATTCTAGGTAGTCACATAGTATACCGTGGGATGTTGCTTGTTGTTGTTACTATTTTCCTGACTCTGGATTATTGGAGGCACAGGTTGCTGCTGCCTTGCAGCATTGTAAACAGTATTACGCAGCAAATGACTACTCCAGGAAAAGATCTAACTTCAATATTCAAAACATAGAGTATACCGGCAGGTATTGCTTTCATACCATCACAAAGCTAAACAGTTAAGCGCTAAAACGTTGTAAGTTGAGGCCTTTTGTATAGTGTCCAGAGCTGCACGGTTGCAGCTTCTGGGAGGTGGTAGAGACACACGATGGTGGCCAATGGAGGCCCTGTATGAGAATAAAGGTCGTGTGGGGAAGAGACCTTTCAGGTTATGAAAGCTGTCTGAGCAGTTCTTTTCTGACACAGATGCTTTTACTAATACAGATTTCCCTTATGGGTATAAATTTCCTTTTTTTTCCCCAGTATTTTTAAGACAGGGTTTCCCTAAAGCCCCAGCTAGCCTGGAACTCATAATGTAGAGCAGGGTTGGTCTGGATCTCATAGAAATCCACCTGCCTCTGCCTCCTGAGTGTTGGAATTAAAGTCCTGTACCACCATTCCTGGCTGTGAATTTATTTTTAATTAAGGAAGGCTTCTCAGAGTTTCATCCAAGTCTGCAGTTTTTCAAAATAACTAGCTGAAAATAGTTAAGAAGTGTATTTTGAGGTGGGATATTCTGGTCTCCTGGAGCAATATTTTGGGTAATGTGTCTTGATCCTCAGCAACTCTTTATGGGTCAGAAGCAAGTAAAATAACTATGCAGAATGCATTACATTTCATGTGCTGCACAGGAGGCTAATTCTGTCCACCTCATAAGTTATTTTTGAGTCAAAGTAGCCCATGGAAAAATATTCTTCTGTATGAGAGGCATGAATATTCCTTCCCTTGCAAGAATAAAGAATATTTAGAGGCTATTCATATTTTAGCATAAAGAATGTAGAATGAATTAAATTAGTTAATTTTTCAAATTATTTTTCCATAATATCTTGTTTGTCAAATACTAAGCCTCATGTTACAAAGTCTCCCAAGATATTTCAATAGGAAACTAAAACATATTAAAAGTGTTATTAAATCTTATAATGGGTCTCCAGATTCATGTATTTTTAAATGTTGCCAGTTTCGTAAAAATTAAGTTTGCTTCCCAAGTTAATCATATATAGTCACCCAAAACAACATGGGTGAATTTGATGAAATCTATGCCTTGACTCCACCCTATAGTCATGTATAATACAACTATCTTCTGGAGACTCATACGCTAAAAAAAAGGGGGGGGGGATTACAGAAAGACATGAAACCCTTTCATCAAACCCCTGCAATTCAAATCTTTAAAAACTAACTATGGGAAAAGATTTGTTTGTTTCAACAGGACAAAACGTCACCAACTTAACGGCTGAGAAAGAAAAGATACAGGTTTCATGAGTAGGATGTACCACAAAGTGGCAACGGAAAGGCTGACCCGTCCGAACATTTCAAAGGAAGAAAAGCCTCAGAGCCATAACCATCGAACCCCTCTGTGGATCCTACATGTAACAACTAGTTATAATTAGTCCTAATGAAACTTACTTCTAGGTGCCACCAAAGGTTTGATATGAGAGACTCCTTGGCCTTCCCACCCTCGAACAGGAGAATATGACAATGATAGGGTCGCTTCCCCCAATGTAACTTGGAGGACAAACTATTGTAGAGTGATTCTTATAAAACCCGGTTAAAACTGCTTCTTTAATTGACTACTAGGGTACATGGGAACTGTGGAAAGGGATTACTCTCGTCAGAACCAAAATATAATACTAAAGCCTAGGGGCTATGCACTCAGGCAAAATATATTACTACAAGGAGCTGTGACATCAGCAATGGATTTTCTACCAGGTGGATGTTGGCCCGGGGATCCAAAGGCCCACAAAAGTAAGGGCTCCTTGCCTCTAAGTGGGGATACCTACAGAGGAGAGGCAATAAGACCCTGCTGCGAAGACCTGACGTTAACATGGAAGGGATGTATTGAGACCACACATGCAAGTGTACAGATGGCCTCTGGAATGCCAGAGGAGTGTTACCAAAGGCCACTCAACCAATAAGGCAAATATGGGGTCTCCCTGAGTCAAGCAAGACTCCCACTGTCAGCACCCGATACACCTCACCTGCCTGGAAAAACTGTGCAGCAGAGGCAGCCATGTGCTGTATATCCCAAATCTAATTGGCTATTGGCTCTCCCCTTGGAGAAATAACCCATGGCTGATGCCACAAGCTTACATCCTCTACCAGGTTAGATGTTATACGGCACAGTAAGACCCTGTCCTATTTAAACAGGGGGGAAAATTGTAATTTCATGGATTAAAATATCCAAAACATGTGTCTATGCTAAAGTAACCTACCATAAACTATTAGTGTGCTTAATACCTATATATCTAATTGCTTGTTCTTCATAGTAGGGATCGAAAGGTTATTCTGGACAAACTGTCAACCCATGAAAGGAGACAGCAGAATTGACCAGAGTCCAGTCAACAGCTCCGAGAGAGGGTACTGTTTTACCTCTCATCCACCTTTGCCCCTTTCTCACGCCTAGGAAACAACCTGCGGAAGAGGGGGCATGGTCGATGTAAGGGCTGCCATTGGGTTGACTGGTGAAACTACAGCAAGTAGGTCTGGACATCATTTGATCAACTTGATTGAACAAAAACAACCTGTCACCCCCCACTGATGGTGGGGCTGTAGGTGTTTGGCACACCAGCGCAGTTGGTTTTGCATGAAGATTGCTTGTACTCACTGGATTCTCACTTATAGCTAAAACTGAAAAAAAAAAACTGAGAGAAAGATGCCAGGCATGTATGGCAGAGGGCATGATCTGGGATGGGGTGGGGGTGGGGGGGAGGGGAAAGGGAACTATGCCTGAAATGAATTGGAAAAAATGTATGAAATGCACAAACCATCAATAAACATTAAAAAAAAAAAAAAAAAAAAAAAAAAAAAAAAAAAAAAAAAAAAACACTTTCCTTAAACTTGTCAAGTATATCTAGGTTGGTTAGATTTTTTTGTTGTTGCTACTTATTCTTCTCTCTAACTATCACAAGGTCAGAAAGTAGAATGGAAACACATGGACCTTTTAAAGTCTTGTCTTAGGATTGGCCAATTATTGCTCCTGCCTTTATAACATTGGCCAAACAAATAGAAAATATCAAATCCAAAAATCAAGTGTCAGGGCAACATTGCAACTCTTTTAAAGAGGGATAAATGTTAGGAGACTGAAAGAAATCAAAACATCTTAAAATAATCACAGTTTAACTATTAACATTTTTTATGGGGTCACTTAGTGTAGGGCCAAGTCTTGTGCTGAAAAAGAGAAGACAGGACTGGGAAGATATAGGTCATTTGAGGGAATGGACGTGTAGGTAAAGTGCTTGCTGTACAAGCACAACAACACAAGTCTGATAGGTCATTTGAGGGAATGGATGTGTAGGTAAAGTGCTTGCTGTACAAGCACAACAACACAAGTCTGATAGGTCATTTGAGGGGATGGACGTGTAGGTAAAGTGCTTGCTGTACAAGCACAACAACATGAGTTTGATAGTTCATTTGAGGGGATGGATGTGTAGGTAAAATGCGTGCTGTACAAGCACAACAACATGAGTCTGCTTCTTGAACCCATCTGAAAAATGAAGCTTGGTATAGTGGCATGGGCTTGTAATTTCCATGCTGGTGGGGGGACCTGGGCGGGGGCTTCCCAGGGCTCATTGGCCGGCCAGTCTAGTCGAATTGACAATTTCCAGACTGGTGAGAGACTTTGTTTCAAAACCAAAACCAAAACCAAACAAAAACAAAAGGAAACAAGAAAAGCCCAAGGTACACAGTCCCTAAGGAACAACATCAGAGCTTGTCTTCTGGCCTCATCTGTATAAATATACAAACACAGCACACCACAACACACAAACACACACGCACTGAAAGAGAGAAAAGAACTTTCAACTCTTTGTTCACAAATGTGGTTGACCAAGAAGGTTGTAAGGAATGTCATTTACTTCTGTGATGTCACTGAGTAAGGCAACCCAGCAGTGTCTGTCCTTTTGGATGTTTGTGGCCTCTCAGCATGGTGTTCCTCCCCTGGTGCAGGGCAGAAGCTCTTCTGCAGTCAGTCTTAGAATTTGCTCAGACGAGAAGTCTGAAATGAAATCTTTGCAGCTGGCTCTTGCACAGAACAGTGACAGAATGTTAGCAGAACACTTCTAAGATTTCATGGGGCCCTTGGAGGAGAGAGGGCGATTTCCTTTCCTTTGCCTTGGGGAAGGCAAAAAAGCAGGAAAAAGAAGGGCAGAAATAGATTTTGCTTCCTGGTCTTCCCAGTAGCCTTTAATCAAGTATCTTGTGAGCATACATTAGGGTGCTGTTTTATGAGGCTTACTTAACACAGTCGGATGGAAAAGGATGAGGCTTCTGTGTGGATGTAGTGATATTTGGACTGACTCCTTATGACAACCTAATTAAACAGGAGAGATGTGGGCACTATAGGTCCAGGGAAGCATGTGGCACAGCAGACAACCAACGTGGCCCTTTCAGTGAAAGGTGAGCACCTGCGCAGCTGTGGTGGTCACAACCAGGACTTATAGTTATCACAGAAACTGACTGTCTATGAGAGTATCCTAAAAAAGGATTAACTGAGAATCAAAGGCCTACTCTAAATGTGGGTGTCACCATGCCATCAACTCGGGATCTGAGACTGAATAAAAAGCAGGAAGCAAGATGAGCATCGGCATTTATTGCTCTGCTTCTTGACTGTGGATGCAAAGTGAGCAGCCACTTCTGGCTCCTGCCAGTGTGCCTTCTCTGCCCTGATGGACTACACCCTTGAACTGTGAGCTCAAGTAATCACATCCATTCTTAAATTGCTTTGATTGATTATTTTGTCACAGCAATGAGAAAGGTAACTAATGCAGCAGCCATCTATCAGCCCCGTGTACCTACACAGGTCTGTTTACAGCAGTCATTGTCTATACTATGCCCATCATGCTCATCTTTCAGGTTAAGTTTCCTCTGAGAGAGTGGAAGGTATGTGGATAAATCAAGACTTTCCTACCTTGCATGGAGGGTAGGATGGCCTGTGTGACAGTGCTCCAGATGAGAAGCAGCAAACCTATTCAGTTTATATCTCATTTTCTTTCCCAAGTCCCTTTTCCATTTCTCTGGCTTGGAACATAAAGATGGTACCTAGATTAGCTTCTGCCATTTTGCCATCATGAAGCTGAAAACTATGAATTATACAGCAAATCAGAAGATATCCAGGCCCCATTGTGTGATCACTGAACCAATGACGTCAAACCCTATGAGGAAAAATAAGCCTGGCTTTACTTCCATCAGTATTTTCTCAGGTTTCTATCTCTTGGAATTTCATACAACCCTGACTCAGAAAACACTCAGCTATGTAAGGAATACTGGGAGTTTCTGATGGGATAGGAATTGTGATAATTTCTGCTGTCAGAGATGCTAAGTTCAGAAGGATGTGTGTGAAGAAAGACGCGGCCACATCTCTGTGGAGGGGCATTCACAGAGATTGATCCCAGACACCGCCTTTTCTTTTCTATGTTCTGCATGAAAGTTTTTGTGTATGTGTGCACCTGCATGTGGAACTCAATGGTCGATCTGGCCTTGTGCTTTCAAATTCCACTGGGATGACTAAGCCTCCCTGATACTGGGATCATAAGCAGTACCGCCACCATGCCTGGCCTTTTATGTAGGTTCTGGGGATGGAACTCGGTTCCTAATGCTTGTAAAGTAAGCATTTTGCTGACTGAGCCATCCCCAATTCCAATTAACTTAATATTTTTAATTACATTATATATTTATTTGTGTGTGAATGTGTGCACATATGATGACATTCATGTGAAAGGCATAAGACAGCTTCCAGGGCTCAATTCTCCCTTGTATATGTGAGTCCTGGAGGTCAAATTTGGGTTGTCAGGCTTGGCGACAAATGCCTTTACCTGTTGAAACATCTTGATGGGCAAATTTATGATTTTTCATAAGAGCACTTTGGTGTGGGGAAGTACCTGGACATACATGCCTGGCCCAGGCAGAGCAAGGAGTGACTTCTCTTGAAAACAGCTTTGTCTTCGGCATAGTCTCCACTCCTTGGCATAAACTCAAAGGACTCATCCTACTGTAGAGATACCTACCTGCATACCCATTTCTTTGATGCTCATTTCACAAAGCTAAGAAATAGAAAAATACCTAAAGGTCCTCAACTAGAGAATAGATAATAAAAATGTGGTACACTTATACAATGGAATTCTACTCAGTACTAAGGAAAGACTAAATCATAAAACTTACAGTTAAAAGAATGGAACTAGAAAAGGTTATATTAAGTGAAGTAACACAGACTCAGAAAACAAGAGATATATGTTCCCCTTTGTGGATGTTGAAATCCTTATCTGTGAGTATATATCATGATGCAATCACAAAAGCCATGAAAAGGAACATGGAGGTGAAAATAAGGAAAGATCTTGACAGAAGGGGATAGTAGGAAATAGATATTACCTAGGGGGAAATGGGAAAATGGGGGAATTTGGGAAGGGAGCAGGAATCATGGAGTTAAAGGGTAAGAAGGAGCTCAAGAGAGGGTAGATAGTAGGAGACAGGTATTATCAAGGAGAAAAATGGGGAAATGGGTGACTTTAACTGGTGATGAAGGAGGAAGATTAGAAAAGGAGGGATATATATATATATATATATATATATATATATATATATATATATATAGAGAGAGAGAGAGAGAGAGAGAGAGAGCAAAAGAGAGAGAGAGAGGAGAGATGAATTTTGGGTGGTGTAAAAAAACACAGGAAAATGTATTTGCTAAAACAACCTACTGAAAATATACAGCATCTGAATATGAGTATATGTGTATAACTGAAGGCTTTATAAGAAATAAAGGAAAACATTGCCAAGAGGGAGAAAACTCCTTTCAAATTGTTAATCAAGGTAGTCCAAGAAACTCTCCAAATAATATATGCTATTGCCATAGCCCTTGATTACCTCCCAAAACTTGAAGGTAAGATCCTATTGCTGAAGACATGGCATACTTCAAACCTAGGATTTGAGACGACGGGCCCGGAACTGACCTGGAAGTCCACTCCCTGAAGACTAGATCTCATAGCTCTAGAGGACCCTGTGTAAGCAGCTAGGAGAGAAAATCAATCAATGATCCCATTCCAGCTTTAAAGCATAGTAACTATAGCAATGTCAGGTACAACAAAGTCTACTGGTACAGTAGTGGCACTTTTATCCTGGGAGTAATCAACAACTATTTTTTATTTCTATTTTTGATCTTTTTGAGATAGGGTTTCCCTGTTGCCCCAGCTAGCCTGGAACTTACTCTGAAGGCCAGGCTGGGCTTCATCAACAGATATTTAACTGGACTTAAATCCACTAAGTGGAATAAAATTTATGGATGGCACTGTAAACATAGTCAAATACACAAGACTAGAGAGTTAATAGATCTTAGAGGAAACACTACTTCTGTCATATTCCTAGACAAATGTAATTTCTTACTGCATGTTAAATATGGGGCCTTATATTTACAAATAAGTATACCATTCATCACTCATTAAGGAAGCTTCTTTTTGAAACAGATGGAGACTAATACAGAGTTCCACAACTGGTTACATACAGAGACTATGTGATACCGAGCCCTCATTGACACATTTACAGTAGAACCTCTACATCTAGGCTCAAGGAACACTGTGGAACAGTGGGTGTAGAGAATACTAATGCATTTCTCAACTCTCATTGGAGAAGCTTCCCCATGCAGCAGAGTGTGACACACACAGAAGGCCATATAACTGGCCAAAGTGTAGAGAATAAAAGATTGCAGAGCATGTGTCCCTGGATAGGACAGGAGTCCTATAACCTCATATTAAACTTCATCCACCCATGGCTCAGGGACTGTGGTGGAAAACACAGTGGAATGAATGTAAGAGCTAGGGATGTTGGATGGTCATAAGGAAACAGTCTTCCAAGCCTCTGGGAACTTGCTCATATGAACTTACAGCAGTGGCGTCAGTGTCCACAAGACCCATACTGACTCAATCAGACAAAAACTTAGCATAGAATGGGAGAAACAGAGAGCAGGCTGCAAACTTGGCTGAGGAACTATTGGCAGGTGATTACTGCTGGGTAAGGGAGGGTTGATCTTCTTTTTAAGGAAATGACTCTAGCTAGGTTGACTAGATGCCACTGGATGAACTTGTGCTGAGGGACATCTGATAAATAAATTTGACTCAATAGGCCTTAACATATATGACAGATGCATGAAGTCTAGAGGCAGGGCTATGGGGAGCTGCAGATGGGGGAAGGGGTATAAATATGATTAAGATGTTTCATATAAAATGCACAATTCAATAAAAATATACATTGAGGAGGAAAAAGCATTTTCAGAAAAAAAGAAAGAAACCAAATATGGATATTAACAACACTATTCCAAATTTGTCCACTTAGGAGTTTAATTTTCCTCTGTGTATAAGAAAAAAGCATCACAATCCTCATGCAGGAGTGGAAGTCAGGTGAGAATGGATGGCCTCAGTAGAGATGCAGACTGGAAAGACAGTCCAAAGGAGATGGAGCCTGGCAGAGAACTTCCAGCCACTGCAAGTTTCAATTCATCTTCAGCAAGGCTGTTCTGTTTCTGTGAAGTATGAGCAATGCTTCGGAAGGTCCTTGCATGCATAGTAGCCTCTGTCAGGGAGTGGGAAACAGAGCCCGCATTTCGTGGTGGGTAATTCTGCTTCTGTTTCTCCCAAGGACCAGCTCACTGTCAACTCAATTACTTCCTGGGTGGAAGCAATAGTAGGAGATTTTCTTCCTCAGTTGGAAGGAAAACTTTTTGCTCTTGATAAACAATCTGAGAGGGACCTGGACCCCAGGCATGTTTTTTAATTTTTTTTCCTGTGTGATCACAGCTGAGTGTAGGTGCTGGTTTGATTGAATCACGCACCTTGAATCTCCCCAGCAGGGAAGGCTAAAACTGGCATGAACAGCTGTTCATCTTTCAAGGTTGAAACATTCTCATTTTCTCTACTGGGGATGACCATTTTTAGACAAAACAAGAAACAACTGTGATCTGATAAAAAAAATAATATCAGCTTTCCAAACAGGAATAAAACTGTGAAAGTAGTGCTTTTTTCCCCTTTCTATGCTAAGCCTTTCTTTTCTCCACTCATCTGCTCCAAGCTTTCTAGCAACTTGAGGTTGAACAGCTCACTGTACAATACCCTGCTTATGATCCCTTTAACACCAGGCTGTGTTCAAATCTTGTACAACTGAGCCATGAATGTTTAAAAATAAAATGTTTGAGATTACTAAAGGCACTGGAGTTTCAGTGAATAACTCACAGAGAGCGTTTTTAGTGGGGTAATGGAAAATAGACAAAATGAGGCTTTAGAAATAGAATTGAGGTTTGCCTCTAAAATCGATTTATGTGTTTGTCTGTGTTTATGTGTGTCTGTGCACTCATATATGTGAGAGCTGATGTCCATCCTAAGTACACATGTGGAGATCTGAAGAGTATAATGGGTTTCTGCCCCTATCCTTCTCCATCCAGTCCTTTGAGGCAGATTCTCTTTCTGAACCTGGGGCTTATTTCATTTTGGCTAGGCTGCAAGCCAGAAAGCCACATTAATCTTCTGCCTCTCTCCTCTCCAAGGTAAGGTTAAAGGAAGTTTAGCTTGTTGCATGAGTCCTGGGATCTGAACTCCAGACTCATGATTGTACGGGTAACACTCTTAACCTCTGAGTCATGTCTTGAGTATCACCTTCCTGAAATGAGTTTGAGTTTTAAAAGATCAGAATAATATAAAGAGGAAAGTCTGCTCATGCTTCAAAAAGGGAAGCCTGATCTGGCAAGACTTGACTTTGCCCTCGAGTGGATGGAACTGATAAATGAAAAGCCAAAAGGAGCCAAGGGTTCCCTCCCCCCTCCAAAACCTGAGTGACCCTTGAGGACCAGATCCTCAACTGACCTTGAGAAAACAAAAACCTTGGTTAATCTGTGCTAACTCTGTGGCCTTAAGCATCCAAAAGGAAAGTGTCAGGCTGGTGTAACTTAGCCTTTCTGGATGCTTAACAACTATACTTAATGCCCATAACAGTTTGGCCAAGGGCTTTAAGGGATAACTTTGTTCCTTACCCTCAGAGGTCAACTAAGTCCCAGGGGACTAATCATGGTGGCATCTCTTGAAATGTCCTGCAAATATGAGTCACCAATCTTCCAGTGCAGGGAGGTCTTGGAGATCCACTAATGGGACTTCAGCCAGTGTCCAAGCTATAAAGAGGAAAGTCTGTTCATGCTTCAAAAAGGGAAGTCTGGTCTAGCAAGACCTGACTTGTCCTCAAGTGAATGGAACTGGTGATTGAAAAGCCAAAAGGAGCCACCCCCCCAAAAAAAAGCCTGAGTGACCCTCGAGGGCCAGATCCTCAACTGACCTTGAGAAAACAAAAACCTTGGTTAATCTGGGCTAACAGTGTGGCCTTAAACATCCAAAAGAAAAGAGTACCCAAAAAGAATCAGTAAAGCCTGAGAAATTGTACTTTAGATATAAAACTTGAGATCTTAGTAAAAAGACAAAAAGAATAAAAAACTCACTGTTGTTTTACCTGTCTTCAATTCTTCTTGGCAAGTACAGCTACCCTGTGGGTGCCACTAGTTTTGCCATCCTTCAAAGACATGACACACAGCTTTTCAAACTTCTAATATGGACTGAAAACTCATATCTCTCCAAGAATCCTCCAAACCTTCAGTGCTAGATGGGGACTGCTGAGACATGCAGCTTGTGGACTGAGCAACTACTGGGGTTTCAGCCTCTTCAGCATATAGACTGAACCTCATTTGGTGACCATGGGAAGGGAAGACCCCAGTGTGGAGCACAAGGGCAGAACTGATGGTTGTTTGGGCTTGCCAAGGAGGAGCCTTCAAACAATTCCCTAAGGAAATCATGACATCTTTCAGCCTAATAAAGAAAAAAATTAAAAAAGAAATCATAAGCTGAAGATGCTAGAAAAAGATCAGAATGTTACGGATTTAGTTCCTGAAAAGTATTTGAAGAAAACATTTATAATCTGAATGATATAAACACAAACAAATATTAGGACATTTCCCCTCCAACATATTCTTTTAGCTCATGTTATTTCATTGATTAATTTCCTATATGCCATGCTGAACATATTTTCACTTGCTGAATTTTGTTTCATTGAAATACATATTCTCAACTAAATTATGAATAAAATGTGAGCCAATAGTCAGTTTTCAGCCTAAAGTAAATGGTTTATATCAATCCATTCAGATATATTTTCTTGTGGTCATTCTTTCTACTAATTCTAATTTTATTAGGTCACATAAAAGTGTGTGCATTTGATTGATTTTTCTCCATTAGCAGTTTGCATATTATTATCTAGCATTATAAGAGCTAAACTTCATGTAGAAGGCTTCCAGGTAATTTCCTGCTCCATTGCTCCAAATCCTGGATCCAAAGTATGTCTTGACTTCAACAGCAGGGTCTTCTAGATCTGGAAGATAATCAAGAGCTTTGGCAATAGCCCATGTTATTTCGGGAGTCTCTTGGATCACTCTCACCAACTACTCAAAATGAAGACTCTTCTATCAGGCACTGTGTTCCTTACCACACAGCCCCCAGGTATACATATGCACTAAAGCCTAATAACCACAATGACGGGCATAGCAAATTACCTCTATTGGTTCAGTAGTGGCACTGTTCTCTGAGGGTGGTGGTGGTGGTAATCAACAGATACATAATTGGACTTAAAGGTGCCTCAATGGGAGTGAACTCATGAGTTGGACTGTAAACTCAGTCAAATACACATGGCTGGAGAAGACATAAATCATAGAGAAAACCCTATCTCTGTCATGTTTCTAGACAAATGAAATTTCTTACCATACGCTTTGATGAATTGTGTACAGACAAGCATACTGTACACAATTCATCAAAGAAGTTTCTTTTGGCAACAGGTGGACGCTACTGCAGGATCCCACAACTGGTCGACATAGAGAATATTTGTCTGAGGGATGCCCAGTCATAGGTGAAACATCTACAGTTGAATCTCTACATCCAAGGCTTACAGAACATAGCAGAATGAGGGGTCAGTAGAAAACTAGTTATCTACCTTACCAGGGAAGCTCCCTTACGCAACAGAATGTGATGCACACAGAAGGCCACAATTGACCAATTTTTAAGGAATAAGAGAGTGCAGAGTATGTGTTCCTGATAGGACTGCTATATTTACCTCACCCACCCACAGCTCTGGACCATTGAAGAAGATGGTGCAGAAAGACTGTAAGAGGAAGGGCTGGATTGTGAACATAAGGAAGCAGGTTTCAGGCTACTGGAAGCTTGCCCATGTGAACTTGTGTCAATGGTGGCATCAAGTAGAGGACCCATGCCAACTCAGTCAAACAAAGGCCCAGAGTGGAGTGAGAGAAATGGATGGTGGCTCAGCCCTAGTCTGAGAAATATTAGAGAATGATTACTACTGGTTGAGGGACAGCATGCATTTCTTACAATAGGCTAACTAGATTTTAGTGTATGGATTTACACTGAAGGACATCTGGGTAAAATTTCTTCAGTGGATAGGACTTGACACATATGGCAGAATGTATGAGGTCTAGCAGGGGAGGGGCATGAATGGAGGAGGGGTCTAAATTTGATTTAGAACTGTTGTATGAGCCGGGCGTGTTGGTGAGGGAGGTAAAGGTAGGCGGATCTCTGTGAGTTCAAGGCCAGCCTGGTCTACAGAATGAGCTCCAGGACAGCTGGTACTAAAAGGGAGACTCTGCCTTAAAAATACAAAAACGAACTGTTGTATGAAATGTACAAAGGCTCAATATAAAATGTTTTTAAAGTGTGTGCATTTGTCCTTGAGAAATTTTGAGATAGAAAACGAGAGGATACAATTTCAGCCACCTCGTATTTGACAAAGGAACAAAAAAAAAAAAAAATTCAATGGAGGAAGGATAGCATCTTCAACAAATGGTGCTGGGAAAATCAGATCATCATTTATAGGAACAAAATTAAACCTCTACCTCTCACCCTATACAGAAATAAACTCCAAGTGGATCAAAAACCTCAACATAAAACCTGAAACCCTGAAGGTGATAGAAGAAAAATTTGGCAACAGCCTACAAGACATAGGCGTAGGAAAAGACTTTGTAAACCAGACAGCAGCTGCACAGGAAATAAGGTCAACTTTTGACAAATGGGACTTCATCAAACTCAAAAGCTTCTGTACAGCAGAAGCAATCAAGGAAGTGAAGAGAAAACCCAGAGAGTGGGAGGAAATCTTCACCAGTGATACATCTGACAGAGCATTAATGTCAAGAATATATAGACTACTCAAAAAACAAAAGAGTAAGAAAACAAATGACCTACTAAAAAGATGGAGTAAAGAGCTGAACAGAGACTTCACCAGTAAGGAATTAAAGATGGCCGAGAAACATCTTAAAAAGTGTTCAACGTCATTAATAATTAAGGAAATACAAATTAAAACCACTCTAAGATATCATCTCACTCCAATATGACTAGCTAAGATCAAGAAAACAAAAAACACCAAATTCTGGAGAGGTTGTGGGGAAAGGGGAACACTCATCCACTGCTGGTGGGAATGTTAACTTGTACAACCACTATGGAAAGCAGTGTGGAGAACACTTAAAAGACTCAAAATGAGCCTATCACCTGACCCAATCATACAACTCCTGGGTATACACCCACAAGACTCATCCTACCACAAAGATACATGCACATTCATGTTGATTGCAGCTCTTTTCACAATAGCGAAGAGCTGGAACCAACCCAAATGTCCTTCAAAAGATAGTGGATAACAAAAATGTTGGACATCTACAAACGGAA
The DNA here is from genome assembly GCA_009823505.1 of Rhizomys pruinosus. Lineage (NCBI taxonomy): Eukaryota > Metazoa > Chordata > Mammalia > Rodentia > Spalacidae > Rhizomys > Rhizomys pruinosus. The sequence continues at coordinate 34,975 of VZQC01000977.1, read as the reverse complement.
ATACTATTAGTGTAAAGACAGATGGACATTGAACTTTGCAGGTAAATGATGGAGCTCAAGCCATTATGCAAGTGAAGTAACAGCCCAGAAAAACAAACAGTGAATGGTTTCCCTCATTGGGATGCTAACACCAAATCCCCAGACTGAAAGGAAAGCCGAATAACATTATTGTTATATTACTGTTTATATGAAGAGCAACTGTGGTGTTATAATGTAAAATCTCTCAAAGGGCTCTGAATCCACCCCACCACTTATTTTCAGACCCTTTATTACTGTATATGGGTGGAGAGTATGTATCCATATTTTAGAGTAATATAAAATTAATGAGGAAAATGTGAATTTCTAGCATAAAAAAAGACTGAGAGAAAGGTGCCGGACAGTATGGCAGATGCATGTTCTGGGGTGGGGTGGGGAGAGGGAAAAGGGAATATGCCTAAACTGAACCGAAAAAAATGTTATCTGAAATACAGAAAACATCAATAAAAACACAAAAAAGGAGAGGAAGAGACAGAGACTTGGGTGGGAGGAAGTCAGGGAGATGGAGGGATAGAGGAGAGAGAAAGAAGAAATAGGGAGAGACAGGATAGAGGAGGTAAAGAATACCAGAGTAGCCAGACATAGTGGGGCACAACTTTAATACCAGTACTCAGGAGGCAGAGGCAGGTGGATCTCTCTGAGTTCAAAGCCAGCCTAGTCTACATAGTGAGTTCCAGGACAGCTAGGGCTACGGGGAGACCCTATCTTGAAAAGACAAAAAAAAAAAAAACAGAGAAAGAGACAGCAAGAAAGAGTAAAGAGAGGTGAAAGAGAGGAAGAGAAGTAGGAGAGAGAGGAGAGAGTGGAGAGAGGAGAGAGAGAGAGAGAGAGAGAGAGAGAGAGAGAGAATAGACAATGGAGAGAGAAAGAGGAGAGAGAAATGAGATAGTAGAGAGACAGAGGAGACAGAGGCAGAATAAAAGTGGTTTGAAGGAAATCAGTGCAGAGAGTGATGTTGTGGCAATCCAAAGAATTGGAACATGGTAACAAGGTGGCTCAGCTGACCATCAGTTTCAAGTGAGGGAAGGAAAGCTCTATGTTCCCAATAAAATTATAAGCCACAGGGGTTCTATAAAATAGGAATAGAGGTTGGATTTTGTTATTAAATGATAACAAAAATAAAATATCCCACAAAACTTCTGAACACTAAAGAATTATCTTAAAGCAAGAAACAAGATGATCAATAAAATACAGGACGGTGGAGCTGTATCAAAAGTAAGAGGATTAAATACAGTATTCAAATATACTTTTTAAACTTGAAAGCCTTTTACATCCATGAACTGACCTATTACATGACAGTGTGTCTGAAAGAGAGAATGAAAGTTAAATGTTTTTTTTAATTAGCACAGCTCTGTTTTAGAGGCAGCAAGACCACTACAAGGAAATTGTTATTCATGTTTTAAGAATTAATATTAAAAACTAAATATTTTCAGCAACTTCTCATATATAATACAAATACTGTATAAATATACTATACACATACAACATATATAATATGCATATGCAGAAAAAAACATACAACACATATATCATATAAGCACACAACACACATGCAACACATTTATCCATGTAACACAGTATATCATTCATACATTGCACACAAACACACAGAAGCAAATATATTCATTATAACGGATCTTGAAATTGGCACCTGGAATCACAGTTGCTTTATTTGGGGGTCATATCTCTCAGTTATTCTATGTCCCTTATCAACAGAGATGAAAGATGTGAGTTTATTGAATTCCTTCTTTCTCAATAAGATGCTTTGACAAAGAGGTCTCAAGATGACTGGACTTACAGGTCACAGAATCCTGCCCTTATCCTCATATGCTCACTGATGCCATGATACTTCCTTCCCAAGAGCTGAACAAGCAAATAAATAAACACGTGTGGACCACTAGAAATAGATGTTGATAAAGTCAGCCTTGGACTGCTTGTAAAGGTAGTACTGGAAGAGGATAACACAGGAGGATTATGAGGTCAAAATAAGCCTGGGCTAAATATCAAGATTGGGTCTCAAATGGAGGGAATGGAGAGAGGGAGAGAGAGAGAGGGAGAGAGAGAGGGAGAGGGAGAGAGAGAGACAGAGAGAGAGAGAGAAGAGGAGAGGAGAGGAGAGGATAGGAGGAAGAATCATTGTTACATAAGGAGGACTTGATGTAGTATCAGGTGAGTATTCTAGAATAGTCCCTTATTTGTTCTTTGCAAAACTCCTATAAGTACTGATAGCTCAGTGGGGAAAAGCACTTACTGCCAAGCCTGAGGATCTGAATTTGAACCCAAAGGACTCACATGGTGGAAGGCTAGAACTGACTCTCACAAAACTCCTATAAAATGCACAGTATTTTCCCAAGTCTCTAGTAAAAACGAGATTCAATGAAGTTAAAGAGGAGCTGAGGATACAGCTTATTTGAGTGCTTGTCTAGCAGGCATGAAACCCTGCTTTCAGTCCTGAATACTGAATGAAACTTGTGTGATGGTGTCTGCCTGTAATCCCAGAGCTCAACAGGTCAAGGTCTTAGGATCAAAAGTTCCAGGCCATCCTCATCTATACAGTGAATTTGAGGTCAGTATGGGCTTCATATGACTCGTCTGAAAACACAGACAAAAACTTATGCATATTGGAACGTCCAACTTCAAGGCCTAAGTTCATATTGTATTAAGTTCTTCCCCTGAGCTTCCAAATGGTGGTGTATTTTTGCTTCATCCTTTGCTGTCAAGAACTTTCTCATCAAATTTCTTTTTTATCTTGTCTACTTGTGTTTGAACATCTGGAGTTTGGATTGGAAGATATTCAAATGGAAAGGAAACTCTGATACCAAGAATGTTTAGGAAGTGTCTTCATCGGTTACAAAGGAAAGATTTGAACCTTATCATCTTGAAGTAGTCATCAAGGTGGCCGTCTGGAAAAGCCCATCAAATGCAAGTAACCAAATACTGGGCCCTTGGAGATGGCTTAGACAGTAAGCTGCTTGTCTTGAAAGCATAAGTATCTGTGTTCAGTTGAAACCCACTTAGAAATATTCATGTGGTGCCCATGGTTGTAGTCCCTGCCCTAGAATGATGAAGACAGGGAGATCCCTGGGACTTGATGGCCAGCCACCCAGGCTTATTGATTAGCTCCAGGCCAAGAAGAGATCCCATCCCAGGGGATAACAGTAAGCTTGCCTTCTGGCCTTTCCACTCATATGCATAAGCACCCGTACACACACAAACATACACACGTGCACATATGCACACACATTCATGTACATTCTGCTAATCATTTCCTGATTGCTTTCTCTGATATGGGTATGCCCACTTCCAAGTTGGCCCTGCCTTTCTTGGCTTTACTCTTTCATCAGAAGTACTTCTTGAGTGATTACAGTCCTTCATGGCACATTTAATCTGGTGTCATTTTGAATATTTGTGATCATATACCTCTTGTACCAGTTGGTAAGTGCTATGAAAGCCACCTTCCTTTTACAGCCAAATTAACATACTAGACCACAAATATTTGACATCTGAAATTATGGTAATAGCAATATGAAGAGATGGAAATATTTTCCCACTGTAGTGTTACATATGTTTAAGGCTGTCCACTTGGGAATGGATAACTTATGCAGGAGATCACACCTGAAGAAAACAGATTCTTCCTCTCACAGAATTAGCTGTAGTTCTTCATCTTGAGCTGCTACCTTGTGAACTTCCCCTGACCCCTCACCATTTTGGCATGGCAACTTGAGGTGTCCTTATGTAGGTCTTGTTCAGGAAGCCATATTATTAAGATTCCATGGGCGTAGCTCCCTGTTGTATCTAGAAGACACTCTTTAGCAGTAGGTATCCTGGCCCAGGTCTGGCTGTTGCAGTCATTCTGATCCCTCTTCTCTGATGTTTGCTTGTGTAAATGTATATATTATATATACATTTGTATATATGTAATGATAATAAAGAGGAGGTCACAAAGTTGAGGGGGAGTAGCAGGTACAGGAAGAGTTCTGGGAGGGAGGGGTTAAATGATGTATAGTCATGTGGGAAATTCTCAAGAAAATTTAAAAAATAAAAATAAATAGCTCCCGGGGCTGGAGAGATGGCTCAGTGATTAATAGCACTGGATCTTCTTGCAGAGGACCCAGATTCAATTCCCAGAACCGACATGGCAGCTAACAACCACTTATAACTACAGTTTCAGGGGATCTAAAGCCTTCTTCTGACCTCCATGGGCATTGCACTATATGGGTGCACCTACCTACATGGAAGCATACATTGATACACATAAAATAATAATAATAAGAAGAACCTGAATATCGACTTTTTAAAAATTGAAAAATCATCAAAGAAGCCATTGGGGGGGGGGCTCTGAAGGCCAACCAAGGACATATATCACATTGGGAAGAATTTCTTTACAGAAACCCTCCTGAAAACTTGATGAAGGCAGATCTGCTTGGGACCTGCAGTCTTCTTCCTGGAGCTACTCTCATCCAGCTTGTTCAGAGACAGTTTCTTTCTAAAAGCAGAAGCCAGTTTTCCAGAAGCAGGGGGCCTTTGTCAAGAAGACCAATGACCATATTCCCACTACTAGTAAACTTACAGTTCCAGGAGGACATGGATACAAAAGCCCATGGCTGTGCAAGCACATATTTCCAGAAGTATGAATAATCCTCTGATAGAAAGAGGAGAGCCTTTTGATTTTTTATTTCCTGTTTTTTTGGTAGCACATAGAATAATGGGTTCATTATGATATTTTCATACAAGTGTATCATTATACTTTGTTCTTATTGGATTCTAGTCATATAAAAATAAGTCCTACTAACTCTGAAATTTGAGCAAGGCATTATCCTACAAATCATTCGTCTTTTGAGAAGGTGAAGATGAAATTGTGTCTCTTCTTTTTTTATTTATTTTGGCTGACATATACAAATATAAAGTTGTACATGTATATATGGTCACATGATGTTTCATGCACATATACATTGTTTAAAACTTAAAACTGCTGAACATGTCTAGGTCATTAGACATAATTTCTTTGTGGTTAAAAATTCCACAGTCTGAACAAAATTACACAGTTCTTTCTTTGAAGCTTTATATCACCTCTATATTGATCCTAATGTAAAATCATACACCAAAGCATCATGCTGTATGTAACCAACTTGGTATTCATTGATCAGTTTCATCTACACACTTTTTTATTATGTTCAGGAAATTGTATTTCTTCTATACAGTATATTGTTTGTAGCCCTCTCATAACACAGGAGACAGATTTCAAGGATGGATCTTAACGATCCCTGCTCCCTTGTATTAATGTCCTTGTAGAATTCCTTCCCTTGAGTAACTGGCTTATAACCAAGACTTAACAACCTTGAGGGAGATCACTTCCATGATTAGCACAGAAGAGACTGTGGCTTCTATTCTGCTAGCAACCTACAAACTTAGCTGAAGCCAGCAGCTATGGCAGAGAAGCCCAGATGTCAGGGAACTGGGGAATGCTTCTTGGCCAACTGCCGGTGGAAAATTACAGCCTTAAATCCAGCAGCTGACATGGAATGAAATCTCTGCCAACGACATACTGAGCTTGGAATGGGGTGTTTCCCTAGGCAAGTCTTGAGATAAGGGGACAGATTTTGTGCCAAGGACTTATTTGCAGCCGTCTAAGAAACTGTAAAACAGGCCCCAGCTGTATGGCTCATATTCCCCACTCAGAAACCAGATTCATAAGTGAATGTTTTAAGTTGTTCTGCTTTGGGGTAATTTGTTACATAGCAAGACTTGATCATCAAAGTCTCTGTTCCGACATCCCTTGGCATTTGTTTCTCTGGAGCAAGCTCAGAGACCCTCACTTTCCCACCGGCCCCTTTCTCCTTGACTAGTCCTACAATGCTTAATGCATGCTTGTGACTTAGATACTAAAGGCTGATTTTCCAGGCAACAGGAAAAACAAGACACTTGTAGAAACTTGTTCTGATTGAACCATAATGTTTGATTTTTGCACAGTTCTTACAATTCCTAGCTTACAACTTAGAGAGCAACTCAGTTATGCTGGATCACAGCATTACATGGTGTATTGATTGATTAGCTCTTATCTATTGTTTCTAGAAAGAGAGTGTTTTTCTGTTTTAAATTTTATATTCAGTTTTACAAATTCCTTTCTCTGTTGCACATGTACTTCATCACTGACTTCCTTTCCCTTCTATGTGCTCAGTTTCACAGCTTTCATTGTTCCCCTCCTATTTATTATAGCAAAACTGAAAGTAATGTGATTGACTGATATAGCAGGAAGGTCAGAGATATGCCTCGTAAAGAAATATGAAAGTCACGGATTTCAAAATTAAAAATCAGTAACTGACCTTTATTTCTTTATAATTCTCTTCAACCATTTTTCTTTAAATAACTGAAGACAGGTATATCCAAAAGCACAGGCTTACCTTAACTAGCTTCTATTTACTAAAACAAAACAAAAACTTAAAATAATCAAATTATAAGGAGAAAATATCAATCTGGTTCATAGATTTAAAGCTGTGGTCCAGTGGCCACATATCAAAGTGGGAAATCATGGTGGAGCAAAGCTACCCCCCCATCATGGCTTGGAAGGAAAAATGGGGAGAGATCAGAGTCTGATAATACCCTCTGAAGTACACCTTGGATGACCTAAAGACTTCTCACAGGGTCCCATCTCTTAGTGTCTATCACCTCCCAACAGAACCATTCTGGGAACCAGGCCTTACCATTCAAGGGACTCCTGCAAGTGGGTCAAACTGCAGGACCTGGTTTGCTACTCTAACTGAAGAGATCAGTCCTTCTTCCCTTATGATTCATCAATGTTCTCTCTATTGCTCTCGCTCTCAATCTCGCTCTTACTCTCTCTCCCTTTCTCTCCATATCTTCATTTCAGATGACAGCTAACAACCTTCTGGAACTCCAGTTTCAGGGGATCTGATACCCTCTTCTGGCCTCTATAGGAATTTCATGCATGTGCTGCACTTACATACATGCAGGCAAAATACTCATACACATAAAATAAGTAACAAAATTAAAAAAAAAAAATCTTCTTTCCACAAGACATGCTAGTGTCAGAGAGCCTTGAGTTTGGTTAAAAGACCTGAAAGATCATTTTGCTTCAGGAGAATAACAGAGTTAGCAATGTTGTGGAGCAGGAGGTAAAGGTGGACTATGCAGGATACAGAAAACCAATTGTTTGTTGGAATTTTAGCTGGAAAGCATATTTTTCCCCTGAAGAAGTTTGCCTAAGATGGTGATAAAACCTCTGTTCACCTTTCCTGGAAAAGAGCTGCTTTGTCAGATGTTATTTCTGACTCTAGCCTTATCTATCTGAGGTTTGTCAAGGAGGTAACAAGCTATTGCTTTATGTATATGAACTTTGTTGCCCTTTAACCTGGTCTGGTAGTAGCTAAGAAACAGCTACTAAATTGGGGTAGTAACTTCCCTCACAAACATACATTCTTCCTAATTCCTGGATGAGGGAGAATTTAAAAGCAATGGAAATCTGAAAGCAATACAAATTAAATGCAAATGAGAAAAAGTTTTACATGGATGTAATTTAGTTTTCAAAACTACCTCTGTGATTTTTAGATACAATCGTCCCAACCACATTTCTGAATGGTGTTTTTGTTGCATATAAATTCCCTTTTAACCAGGGATGAGGTGAGCTAATGGCTTTCTTTATCTATGTTAGGATTGGATTATACTGCAAAGAGAAATTTAGGTTTATGAATGTAAATATCTGTAAATCACACTGAAATAAGTATTTGCTTATGCATGGGAGCTATTTTGGTTGAGTTTTATCTGAAGTTTAGTTTTTTAGTCCACAAAACCTTTGTAAACTTACTGACAGACTAGTTTTTTTCCTGAGGTTTCTTGAAATACTCTCACTAAGATCCCACTAAGTTACATTTTGTGATTAAACAAAGAAATACTCAAGTGGAGTAAGAAATGGAAAGAGTAACTTTTCCTTAATATGTTTCATGAATGTCCTTCATAGGACACTGAGAAATGTAGTTTAGTCTTTAATTGTTTGAACCACTAAGGATCAAAGAGTAAATGCATAAATTGGCATATAAGTCTGTATCCAATCTGAAAATATGGTCACTTTCATTTCCGTTTAAACTTAGTTTCACAAATGTATAACATATTATGGCTAATAGATGGGAAACTGCATAAATGATGGGAGTGATGAACCACAGAGATTTAAGAAGTTACCAGAACCCAGAGCTATCTTTCAAAGGCAGGCCCTCTAGGGGCACACTTTCTCTAATCAGGCCCCACCTTTCCCAGTTTCAGTATCTACATCCAGAAATGTGTCTTGCTTATCTTCTAAGTGCCCCTCAGTCTAATTAATTTGACAATCAAGAGAGGGAAGAAAGAATATAAGAGGAGGAGGAAAAAGAGGAGGAGGAGGAGGAGAAGGAGGAGGAGGAGGCGGAGGAGGAGGAGGAGGAGGAGGAGGAGGAGGAGGAGGCATGAAACATTGACTGGGGCCTTGACATGGCTGGGGAACTCATGTATATCACAGCAGCTAAGACCTAGACAAGATCAAGGTAGTCAAGGTTCAGCGTGGAGTGGAGGGCTCCTAAGGCCCCACCCCTAGTGGAGGAGCTACTGGCAGTTAATGGCAGCTGAGGGAGGGCTGTTTTAATTTGCAGGGTGGCCATTGGTAGGTGGTCCATGCTCCAGTGGATGGTGCTACATCCATTAGCATAGGGACAACATTGATAAGACCCAATGGGTTATACTAAAAAAGGGGGGCATGAAGTTTGGAGGAAGATATTTTGGGGGACCCCAAGGGAAGTGGTAACTGAGGAATGTGTAGGATCAAGATCCATTGTATAGGAGCTAGAGAGATGGCTCAGCAGTTAAGAGCACTGGCTGCTTTTGCTGAAGACCTAGGCTTAATTTCCAGAGCCCACATGACAGCTAATAATCTTGTGTAACTCCAGTTCCAGGGGATCCAATGCCCACTATGATCTCTGAGGTAATTGCAGGACACAAGTACGCCCATGCAGGCAATGCACTCACATGCATAAAGTAAAACAATAACAAAAGATACATCATATACATGTATGAAATTTTCAAAGATTAAAAAAGTAAGTAAAAATGTATTTTACCTTTAATTTTCACATAATAGTTTCAATGAAAATTTATGTCCTGAAGCACTTTTCTTTTAAATATATTAATTTAAATATAAAATCAGAAACAGAAAATAAATAAAAATTTAAAAATTAGAAGACAAAGATTTGCCATTCAAAAAGGACTACTATTGGTAAGCCATACTCTTTTCCCTTTTCCATTTCAAAACAAACATAAAGCAAATAAGAATTATGTTCATATTGTATGTTGCTACATAGTATAATAATTACTACACTCAAGTAAATACCAATTTCTATATACAGTCATGATTTAGTGCATTTGTACATGTAGTAAGGACATGTAAAACATCGCCCTTTTACTTGGTTTCAAATATAAGTACAATAGCATTAACTTTAGTTATGTATTCATTCAGCCTTCAGAGCTTGTTCACCTTACAAGGTCAAGTTTGTATTCCCGATCAATACCTTTCATTTCTCCAGCCCCTAGGTGAGAGAAATGCAAATCAAACTCACAATATGAAATCACTTAATACCTAACATTATTTTTATTTTTTAAATATTTTATATTGTTCTTATTTTACATGTGTGAGTGCATTGCCTGCATGTCTGTAAATGTCCTGTGTGATGCAATGCCTTCAAAGATCATAGGAGGGCATCAAATTCCTCTGGATCTGCAGTTATAGATGGTTGTTAGTTGCTATGTGGGTGCTGGGAATTGGACCCAGACCTCTGCAAGAAAAACCAATGCTCTTAACCACTGAGCCATCCCTTCAGTCCCCTATATGTGACTACTCTTAAGAAGGCATGAGATAATCTTTGGCTAGGATTGGAGAAGAGTGGACCCTGTGCCCTGAAGAAAATGTGAATTGGCAGAGTCATTAAACACAATACTATGGAGTTTCCACAGAACATTGAAAATTCCCATGTGGAAATGGGTCTCACAGAAAGCCTTTCGTCAAAACAGATACCTGAGTAAGATCGAGTTCTGGCTTTTCTTATAAGTGGATACTCATGGGCCTCTTCCTTAAGCACATAGCAATGTGCTTTACAGTGTAGCTTATACAAGGTCCTGTGAACACAGAGCATATGACTACCTAGTATGGGATGATGCCTCAGTGGGTAAAGTGCTTGTCTTGCAAGTATGAGGAACAGAGTGCAGTTCCCCAGTACTCACTCAAAGACACAAGGTGGTATCTTCCCATTTTCTCAGCACTGGGGAGGTGGTAGAGACAAGACTTCTGGGCCTAGCCAGGCTATCTGAATAGGGGAGCTTCATGTTCAGTTAGAGGCATTTTCTCAAAATAAGATGAAGAGTATAGAGGAAGACACCTAAATTTGCTGTAAATTTAAAGTGAATCTCTCAGGAAGTCTCTCAAAATAGATGTGGATATAAAAAAACAGATATGCTAACACATCTGCATATGCCTGCCAGAGTTCTGCCTTTTAAGTAAAGGATGGTCACAGTGCTCTTCACACAGTGCTTTACACAGGATGTGTCAGGTGAACACAGAGCACTGACTTCTTGTATCTGGAAATTTTCAGCAGAGGTGATATTTAAAGCAAGACTGTGGAACACCAGGAATACCTAGCCAGAATAGGAGGAAGGCATGTGGCTCTGTCCAACATATTATTCGAAAGCCCAGAAGAGAATGCATGGTAGGCAGACTTGGACAATTTGTTGTGACTGCAACATAAGGAGCATGTATGCGGAAGTAGAGAATGATTTAGCTATTAGGACGGAAGCAATGAGCCAGAAATACAAGTTGGTGTACAATTAAATATTAAACAGTGAGGCATTTGATACTTCAGAATTATGGGAGTTACAAGTATTAGGGGAGTTTACAGAGCAGGGAAAACTAATAAAGACAAAATGTTTGGTGGCGGCTTCATAGAAAATGTGAGATTCGACCAGATACCCTTGAAGTTGTAATTCTTTTTTTAATTTTCATTTTTTATTGCTGCTTTGTGTATTGCATACATCATTTTCCAATTCAGTTCAGGCATATTTCCCTTTCCCTTCCCCCCACCCACTCCATCCCTTCCCAGATCATGCATTCTGACATAACTGTCCTGCATCTTTCTCTCCATTTTTTTTCCATTTTTTAACAATAAGTGATAACTTATGAGTACAAACATCCTTCATGTAAAACCAATTTGCAAGCAGTTGTGCCCAAACCCACACAGCCCATTGGTCCCACCATCCAGCAGGGGGGGGGGGGGCTTGGTATGTTCAAATCAAGTTGATCAAAATAAGTGTCCAGACCTATATTGTGTAGTTTTCACCCATTCACCCAATTGCAGCCCCTTACATTCGACCACGCCCCCTCCTCACAGATTTGTGTCCCAGGCTTTAGAAAAAGGGGCAAGGTGGATGGAAGAAACAAACACGCCTACTTTCTTTGGAGCTGTTTTCTTGAACTCTGGTCAATTTGGCTGTTTTCCTTTCATGAGCTGACAGTTTGTCGAGGAATTAACCTTTGATCCTAACTGAATTGAAGCACAAGCCTAGATACGATATATGGTATTTAAACAGTTACTAATGTTATGGTAGGTTACCTTTGGTATAGAACAGATACGTTCGTGGTATGCTAATACATGAACTACAGCTTTTCTGCAGAAGATGACAAGGTCTTACTAACATCTCCTAACCATTAGAGGATGTAAGTTTGTGGCATCAGACGTGGGTGATTCCTCCAAAGAGAGAGCTAATAGCCAATTAGATTTGGGATATACGGGCATATGGCTGCCTCTGCTGCACAGTGTTTCCAGGCAGGTGAGGTGTAGCTGGTGCTGACGGAGGAGTCTTGCTTGACTCAAGGAGACCCATATTTGCTTTATTGGTTTAGTGGCCTTTGGTAACACTCTCTGGTATTCCAGAGACCATCTGTAGGGGGATACAGATAGATATGAAACTTTTTTGTCAAAAACCTTGCAATTCAAATCTTAAAACTAACCATTTGGGAAAAGATTTGTATATTTCAACAGGTCAAAATGTCACCAACTTAATGGCTGAGAAAGAAAAGATACAGCTTTGTATTGAGTAGGATGTACCAGAAAGTGCCAACAGAAAGGTTGGCACATCTGAACATTGAAAGGATGTTGTAATTCTTATGCTGGCTGTGCTTTAAAAAAAAAAAAAACGTCTGCCAAAAATCACTGGGCATTAGTCAAAGCCTGTGTATGAGGAAGGGAAGAACCAGCATGTGCATGCTCTGGTGATATGTGGGAATGCCTTGACTGAGTCAATTGTATACACGGATGACAGTATTGCTCACAACGTCATCAATTTCTACTGGTAATTAAGAGGTGTTTATTATAAAAATAACTGTGTAGGCAAAACTTAGAAGGCTTCTGAGATGTCTTATTAATTTTTCAATAGGTGGTGTGATTTTTCCAAGTGGTTATGTAAGCAGCACTTGCCAAGCAGATTTAACTACAGAGCCTCAGTGAATATAGTTGCTGCTTGGGAAATCTCAGACGACAAATTGTCCAATTTTTTTGACAAATAAATTCTAAAAAAAAATAAAAGATTAAGAGAGATGTAAAATGTTAGCCAAGATGATGTGTCGATTTTGGTCTGATCTGATGTAAATAAATCTATAAAAATACAGACATGCAAACATACCTAATTTTGAAGTGAATGGTGCCTTTAATGCATTACTTTATCTATTTAAATCAAACTTAATACATATTATTGTCTAGCAAACAGTAAATCTCACTTGAGGTCCAACTTGAGACGTTCACATCTTATGAGCCAATGGATTGTTCATTCAATTATTGAATAATATCCATGTGGGGATTTAAAAAAAATTACAAACTTAAAATTTCTATTATACATACAGATATAGGACTAAAGTTAGAAATACACTAGAAATATTTTTAAAGGGTATAACTGGGAGGGGGAAGCTGGAGAACTGGCTCAGAGGTTAAAAGCCCTGGGTGATCTTGAAGAGGACCTATGTTTGGTTCCCAGCACGCACATGACAACTAACAACCACCCTAACTCCAGTTCCAAGGGAATCCAACACCATATTTTGGCCTTTTCAGGTACTGCACAATATGTGTGAACTTGCATACACAGAGGTAGTACACTAACATACAATAAAAATAAAATATTTTGAAAAGAATTATAACTGGGGTTGGGGAATAGGCTCAATAGGTAAAGGGATTGCCTTGCAAGCATGAGTACTTGAGTTAAGATTCCCAGGAACTATATAAGATACCAGATATGGTCATGAATGTTTGTTATCATAGCACTGGGGAGGTGGGGACAGGAGGATTCTAGTGGTGTGGGGGGAGGAGGGATCTGCAGGATGTGGATTCTCTGCTGAGGGCGGGGAGATTAATTCCTCAGATAAAGAAAATCCCTCAGAATCCGAGGGTTCAAAATCCTCATCATCATGGTTCTCCCACACATCTCCATCCCAAGTTTCAGGGTTCCACACTTTCCCCACCAGTGCTCTCACTTTAACTGCTGACACTCTTCGTGGCTGGGAATGAAATTTGCATTGTAAATCAGCCAAACATATAATAAGGGCTCCAGCTTGATTTTCTGCTGCTTTAGCTCTTTGGCTGCTGGAGAGAAGATTCTCTTCCAGAGCACACTTGGAGACCTTTAAACTGTTGTTTCGAATCCGGAGCTGGCCATTTTTATCACTGAGCTCCTTATTTTCCTCTATCACTTTATCCAGACATGCTAGGAGCAACAAGGCAACATCATTATTTTCCTTATTTTTCTGCAATTTCTTGAATGTTTTATATATAGAGTCGCTAAATTCCTTGTTTCTCACAAGAGGTGAGTTAGGTGAGTCAAATGGATCTATCTTCATAATTAAATCAAATAGTCTGCACCAAGGATTATCATTCCTCTTCATGCCACCAGGAGAGCCTTCAGTAACTCTAGGCTTCATTGGGTTGGAGAGCTGGCTCCAGAGGCTACCAAGCCCACTAAAGAAATTCATCCTTTCAATTCTGTTTCTCTAGAACCTCTCCTGGTACCAAAATCTGTATTAGTCAGGGTTCTCTAAAGAAACAGAAGCAACAGGACGAATATATAGCTATATACAATTTATTAATTTGCTCACGTGACAGAGTTCAATGAGTCCAACAGTAGCTGCACCACACTGGAAAGGCTGAGAATCCAGGGCACTGCTCAGTCCGCAAGGCTGGATGTCTCAGTAGTCCCAATCTAGTGCTGAATGCCTGAATGGATTCCAGGAGATCTGCCAGTCTCAGTACATGCTGGGATCCGAAAGGTTTATCACAGCAGCAAGACAAACTCACCAGATGAGAGAGGCAAGCCGCAGGAGAAAAAAAGGACCAGCTCCCTCTGCCATGGCCTTAAATACTGCCTGCCGGCAGAAGGTGACTCCCACATTTGGGGTGGGCCATCCGGGTTGAGGTGGTCCAATCAGAAGACCCTTTTTCTCTTATTTGTTCCTTAGTCCAGTCAAGTTGACACCCAGGTTTAACCATCACAAATGGCCAGCCAGCTTATCTGACCAGGTGAGCTTCAGATTGGGTGAGTGTACATGTCACAAAACAATAAGATGAAGAGTGATAAAGGAAGACACCCAGTGTTGACTTCTGGCTTCCATGTACATGTGCATGGGCAAGCCTATACATGCACATATGTATACACATGCATATACCAGGCGAAGTTATCTTAATCTGTCAGCAGTTTCAGAGTGATATTCCTAAGCATTTTAATCTTGTTTGCTTATGCATGGGACAACCTCGAGTGACTTTTCTCAGGTGTTGTCTTTTTTTTTCAAGATGGAGATCCTCTGTGTCTTCCCCAGTGTTAGGATTGCAAGCACTTGCAACTGCACATCAGGCAATTTGATGCATTCCCAGGCTTTAACTTGAGTCCTCATTCTTGCCAAGCAAACACTCTTCTGACTGGGCTATCACATTAGCCTTGGGAATCACATGGTCATCTCAATTGATGCAGAAAAGACCTTTGATAAAATTCAACATAGCTTTATTCTTAAAGTACTAGAGGGAATTGGACTGGAGGAAATATGCCTCAACATAATTAAAGCTGTGTACAACAAACCTACAGCCAACATCATTCGGAATGGAGAGAAATTAGAAGCATTCCCCTTAAAATCAGGAACCTGGCAAGGTTGTCCACTATCTCCACTACTTTTTAATATACTGCTTGAAATTTTGCTAGAGCAATAAGACAAGAAAAAGAAGTTAAAAGAGTATTAATTGGAAAAGAAGAGGTCAAGCTGTCTCTTTTTGCAGATGATATGATAAGGCAAGCTAAAAAATCCACCAGAAAATGCCTAGAAATAATTAACATTTTCAGTAACATGGCAGGTTACAAAATTAAACTACAAAACTCAGTAGATTTTGTATATATCGGTAATGAGCGATTGGAGAACAAGTATTTGGAAACCCTTCCATTCACAGTAGTCTCAAATAAAATATCTTGGAAGAAACCTGACCAATGACATTAAAGATCTCTACAATAAAAATTTTAAATCTTTTAAGAAAGAGTTGAGGAAACCAGAAGATAGAAGGACTTTCCATGCTCATGGATTGGAAGAATTAATATAGTAAAAGTGGTCATCTTAGCCAAAGTAATATATAGATTCAATGCAATCCCAATGAAAATCTCCGTGACATTCTTCTCAGAAAAAAACATGCTAAAATTCATATGGAAGCACAAAAGACCCCGGTTAGTCAAAGCAACACTGAGCACAATGAGCACTAAGAGCAATGCAGGGGGGATTACTATACCAGATTTGAAACTATATTACAGAGCTATAGTAATAAAACAGGATGGTACTGTCACAAATATAGACCCATAGATCGATGGAACATAATTGAAGACCCAAACTTAAGTACACGAAATTTCAGCCACCTGAAAAAGAAGAATGCAAATGATACCAAAAGCTGGAGAGGTTGTGGGGAAAGGGGAATACTCATTCATTGCTGGTGGCATTGCAAACTCGTACAATCCCTATGGAAAGCAGTGTGGAGAACTCTTAAAAGACTAAGAATGAAAGCCGGGGATGGTGGTGCATGCCTTTAATCCTAGTACTTGGGAGGCAGAGGCAGGTGGATCTTTGTGAGTTCAAGTCCAGCCTGATCTACAGAATGAGTTCCAGGACAGCTGAGGCTACAGGGAGACCCTGTCTCAAAAACAAAACAAACAAAACAAAACAAAACAAAACAAAGCAAAAACAAAACAAAAAGACTAAGAATTAACCTACCATTTGACCTGGTCATACCACTTCTTGGCATATCCTAAAGGATTCATCCTATTGCAGAGATATTTGCACATCCATGTTTATAGCTGCTCTTTTCACAGTAGCTAAGAGATGGAAACAACCTAAGTGTTCCTCAACTGATGAGTAGATAATGAAAATGTGGTACATTTACACAATGGAGTTTTACTCAGTGGTAAAGAAAGATGACATCTGTGGTGTCGCTGCCAGGATTTGTGGTGGGGCCCACTTAATGCTAGGACTACCCATGTGGGAAGACCACGCAGGAAAGCAAACCACTTGTAGGCAGATAGAGGTTCGAATGCAGAGAGGGAGTTTATTCCAACATGTCTGCTTTAAATATCCATAATGACTCAATTCTCAGGACCCAATGCTAAATCTTTTCATCACTACACCACACCCCATAGGTGTGGCCAGGGAGGTACCATTGACTTAGAACCCAACCCACTCTAAGTTTTCCCACAGACATCGTGAAATGTGCAGGTAAATGGACAGAAGTAGAAGCTGTTATTCTAAGTGAAATAACGCAGACTCAGAAAAACAAAGTATGCTCACCCTCATTTGTGGATCTTAGAACCAAATCCTTATATGCAAATATATATCCTGATGTAACTTCAGGAACCAGGTGAATGAAAAGGAACTGGGGAGTTAAAGGGAAAGAGGGAACATAAGACAGAAGGCTAGTGGTGACAGTTATTATTAAGGGAGAGATGGATAAAATCAGGGTATCTAAATGGGAGGGGAGAAGAAGGGTTATAGAAGGAAAGTTGGGGATAAAGGTAAAAAAAAGAGCCCAAGAGAAGTGGGGCCATAGGAGACTGGCAGTATCATGGGGAAATGGGTAAGATGGGAAAATGTGGATGCTTTAAATGGAGAATACCTGAAGGGAGGGCTAGACAGGTAAGATGGGGAAAATGTGGATGCTTTAAATGGAGAATACCTGAAGGAGGGCTAGACAGGTAGCAGAGAGAGGAGAGATAAATAATGCCTAGCTATGGCAAAAACCCTGAGGGATTCATATTAGTCTAATGATCTATTGACAGTTACATGTATATTTCTTTTTTTCTTTTTTATTGTTATATATATATATATACATATATATATATAGATAGATAGATAGATAGATAGATATAGATATGTACAAGATTATGTTATGAATCAAATCTAGACCCATGTCCCCCTCTGTAGCCCTCCACCGCTCCAAAGCTCAGGTATTCTGCCAAACATGTTTTTCATCTTTTTCTCAAAATTCTCGAAATAGAAGTTGACTGTTTTGAGCAGAAGTTCACCATTTCAGACAGTTCTTTGACGCAGTCTTTTCTGTTGTTGTTATTGTTGTTGTTGTCGTCATCGTTGTTGTTGTTGTTCTTTCCAATATGGGCCACTCTCAACTACTTGGACCAAAGCTCAAGGAGCCCTGCACAAGAAATACTTAGTACTAGGTAATTGGCTCTAGCATCCACAGATGAGGGATACATGTATAATATTTCTATACAAGTCCACGTGCAAAGCTGAAGTCTG
Organism: Rhizomys pruinosus; assembly: GCA_009823505.1. Lineage (NCBI taxonomy): Eukaryota > Metazoa > Chordata > Mammalia > Rodentia > Spalacidae > Rhizomys > Rhizomys pruinosus. The sequence goes on along the minus strand of VZQC01000977.1, from coordinate 17,097 downwards.
TATAATAAGAAATAGTACCAGACAGGATAAACCTTCCTTTGAGTTTTTGGCCAGGGTAGTCCAGGAGAATCCCAGAATTACACAGGCTATTGCCACAGCCCTTGATTGCCTCCCAGAAACTGAAGGTAAGTCCCTATAGATGAAGGTAGCACATAATTTGAGAACCAGATTTGGAACAATTGAGCTGGAACTGACCTATCACTTCCCCCTCAAATCTAGCTCTCATGGATTTGGAGAGTAATATGTAAGCCCCTAAGGATGAATATCAATCAATTGTCAAATACCAGCTTTAAGACCAAATATCCATGTCAATAACCAGTACAGAATATGACATCAGTGTAATAGCTGCACTTTTAAAAAGTTTTTTTTTAATTTATTTTTGTATGTGTATGAGTGTACTGTCTGCATGTAGGTTTGTGTACCCATGTCATGCAATGCCGCAGAGGTCAGAAGAGGGTCTCAGATTCCCCTGGAACTGGAGTTCTCCTGGAATTGGAGTTACAGATGGTTCTCAGCTGCCATATGGGTGCTGGGGATCGAACCCGGGTCCTCTACAAGAGCGGTCAGCACTCTTAACCACTAGGCCATCCCTCCAGCACAATAGCTGCACTTTTATCTTGGGGAAAAAATCAATGGCTAACTAATTGGACCTAAAGACCACTCAATGGGAAGAAACTCATGTGTAGTACTGTAACCTAGCCAGATGCACACAACTGGAGAGTTCACAGAACCATGAAGTTTTTTAAAAATTTGGCGGGAAGAGAGTAACCATACCAGTGGCTTTTCAATCAAGAGATGGGCATCAACTTGGAAGACTTTTTTTGCCTTAATGAAAGTGGCAGCTCAAGAGATAGCTCAGTAGTTAAGAACACTGGATGCACTTGTAGGGGACCCAGGTTCATTTCTCAACACCCATAAGGTGGCAAAAAAACATCTGTAACTCCAGTTCCTGGATGTCTAATGCAACCTGAGATTGTGCACATGTGGTACACTTAACATACACATAAGCAGAACACACATACACATACAAAAAGAAAAGAAATAAAGAAGGAAGGAAGGAAGGAAGGAAGGAAGGAAGGAAGGAAGGAAGGAAAAAAGGATCCTTGATGAGAAGGAGAGAAGGAAAGAACAAAATGCATGGGAATATCTTACCTTATTCCCTGGTCAATGTGAAGACTTTCCTAAGATGTTCTAGTCTAGCTATTGGCATGCATATTTTCCTGGAAGGTTCTAGGTCTGTCAGCCATCCTTCCAAGTCTTGCAATGTGCTACAAACAGGACATCATTTATCTGTCTATCACTCAACTATACTGTGAGTACAAATGAGATGTCTCTATCAGTGCTCTGGAGCAGTTAGGTTGGGAACACAATGGAATTCTGGATATTGTTTTCATATATGTAATTATGGCTAGTTAAAAATGTTAGAGAATCACTCTAACTGCTGGGGGTTGGAGAGATGTCTTAGTGGTTAAGAGTACTTACTGTTCTTGCAGAAGACCTAGCACCCATGTTGGGTAGTTCACAACCACTCACAACCACTTATAACTCAAGGTCCACGATATCCAATGACCCTCCCCTGGCTTCTGTGGACACCTGTATCATGTGCACATATCCACACACAGGCACATACTTACATATAGCTAAAAATTAAATTAAATTTAAAAATTCACATTGCTCAAAGCTCAACTCAAATCCTTTTCTAACTAAATCAGTGGTCATCTGTTCATTTGTTGTATAAATAATTGTTAAATAACAAATTACTAAAGTCCCATTTGATCTGAATTTGAAACTGTTCTCATAACTGCTCAAATCATGAGATTCCCCTTTTCACCTCAACTTAATCCAAGCCAAGAACACCTGCCTTTCTCTAATGATACCTTGCACAGAACTGTTTTTCTAGAGTTCCTGTGTCTTAAGAATCAAATGCATTTCTGTAGAAACGTTTCAATTTTATTACGCTTTTTGTGTTTTAATTAGATCTCTTGGGGAACCTCAAAAACACACTGAATAAAAATAAAACATGGAGGCAGCAGGAAGCTAGTCAGGGCTGTCGATCTGTATTCTGACTGGGTGGGGACTTCTCACAGGCTCTTCATCTGGAAGCTTCACTTGTAACACTTGAACATTAAATGTGATGCCACAGGCCTCACTCACCTTGAGTGCCAGGCTGGATCCAAGCTTGCTTAGCATTTGGTGCTGTGGGTTCTCCATGTGCTGTCAGCTGCACGCAAGACATCATCCACGTACTTCCATGCCGGCTTTTCTCATTGCTTTTGTCCCACACAGATTAATCCTTTCTTAGCAATGGCACTGAGGATAGGACAAATGACATTTTATATTTTTAGATCACATGGGACTTTCTCTCCATCCCTTCTTTCTGGGCTTCTATCACTCTTCAATACCCAGACTTTAGTCTGTCTTTCTTTCTTTCTTTCTTTCTTTCTTTCTTTCTTTCTTTCTTTCTTTCTTTCTTTCTTTCTTTCTTTCTTTCTTTCTTTCTCATGTCTATCATCTATGTATCTGTGTATCTATGTATCTGTCATCTATCTATCTATCTATCTATCTATCTATCTATCTATCTATCTATCGTCTATCATTATTTATTTATTTGTGGCTGGTATTATGTAGGACAAGCTGGCCTTGAATTTACAATTTAGCCAAATATGATATTGAAATTCTGGTCCTCTAGCCTCCAGTTCCAAAATGCTGGCGTTACAGATGGGTGCCCCTATGGCCGGTGATTTTTTACTACATTATTTTAGAATCAAAAGGCACATTAAACTTATATTTGTGGAGCTTAGATGTAGCTGAGTTGGTACACTGCTTGCTTAGCATTCACGAAGCCCTGCTTTGATCTCAAGAACCTCAGTAACTGAGTGTGGTGGTACACTACTGGACCTGCAGAACTTGGGAGGTAGTGGCAGGAGGTCGGGAGTCCATCCGCATAGAGAATTCCAGGTTAGCCTGGACTAATGAGACCCTGTTTCAATGGAAGAGACAAAAAACATTAACTATAATAGTCAATCCATACTTGAGAAGGTGACTCAGCACCAACCAGGTAGGTGTATATAAAATGGGGAAGCTGACAGAGGGACTGTCTAGCTAATGGCAGCTGGATGGAGCAAAAGAGAATGAGATTTTAATGTGCTACTCCGAACGTTTATGCTACTCTTTAATGTTTAGGAATTATTAATATCTAGAATTTTCCATGTAATATTTTTCAGAACATGCTTGGCTACCAATAGTCGAAACCCTGGACAATAAAATTAGAAATAAAATAGATTTGAAGTATGCTGCTTCACTTTTGTTCCTTGAGGCTTTAGCTGGGAGGAAGGGTTAAGATTGACATTCACAAGTAGCTAAAGAAAATTATTTCACTTACAAAGAACCTAAATCATGCCTGATAGGAAATAGATTTCTGAGAAATGACCCTTCTGTTTCAATCTTTTTTAATGCCTGATGTGGTTTTTGACTGTCTGGGCCTTTCTTGCTGAAAGATAAACTTTACAGAGTTCTTAGTTGGTTCATTAAAAGATCAATTCTCAAATATGTGATTTTCATCAAGAAGAGAGCACATAAATTGATTCACAAGAATGTCTAATGACCTCATCCAAATTTCATGAGGTCTTGTTTGTTATTAAGTATTTGGGGTATCAACAATACTGTCAATGAAAATGCTAGGGCCTAGTCATGGGAGGTTGAAGTTTCAACAAGTTTGTGCACACAGTTTTCTGGTTTAACATAGAACTAATTGTGTCTTTAAGTCAAGTCCTAAATATTTAATGTATTTAAAAATCTTGAAGATATTTATTAAGTATTAAAATCTTTGCCGATTGCAAAAATGCCTGTAGAAATGACCATAAAAGACGTTTATTGGTCTTCAATACACTCATAGTAGAATTGAGAAAAGAAATAAGTAAACAATTTACTATAGGACATGGAGAGACGGCAGTGGTTAAGAGTGCTTGCTGCTCTTGCAGAGCACCTGAGTACCATTCTGATTACAGTCACATATAACTCCAGCTCCAGGGGATCAGACACCCATTTCTGGCCTCTGCAAGCACTTGCATGCATGTGAATACTCAGATATGTGCACGTACATATGCATAAATAAAAATAAAGATAGCGTGTTTTTAAAAACTAACTTATTATAATTTCTGATGAGTGGCAAGGGTTTCTAAGAGGTTCTCAAAGCATGCAGAAGAGGGACATTGAGTACAATGTCCTCACTGTTGGATATTTGAGACTTGATATCTCTGTGCTCATGTTCTGGTGATTGATATCTCTGTGCTCATGTTCTTTTGATATTTTCATCAAGGAAATTTTTTCTTGCAGTAAAGGGAAGCATGAGTCAGAGTTTAATTGTCAAAGGTTAGAATGGTGAGAGAGAAAGCATGAAAAGCAGGAGGGATGCTGGTATTGGGATGAGATGGGCAGGTACCTGATGAGTTTGCAGGATCTTGATCCAGGGATTTAATCAACCCACCCTTGTCCCTCTGTCTTTTGATCTTTACATGTAAAATAATTCATATTTAATTTACCTATTAGCATGTGCTTGGCAAGGAATTTTTAATTTGTTTTTGGTCTTTTTGAGACAGAGTCTCCCTGTAGCCCCAGCTGGCCTGGAACTCGCTCTGTAGACCAGGCTGGCATTGCACTCACAGAGATCCGCCTACCTCTGCCTACCTCTGCCTCCCAAGTGCTAGGATTAAAGGCATGCACCACCACACCTGGCAGAAATTTTTAATTTTCATTTTGATTGTTTTGCTTTCTATTTCTGCATTCTTTATCCTGCTTTCCCATAGAATTATAAAACATTTCTATAACTGCACTTCATCTATGCTATTTTGAGTATATTTCCTTTTCTGATTCTTTCAACACTTATCTGGGCACAATATTATCACAGTTTAAAGTTTGTGTGAGGTACAGAATCTTTCTTTCCTTTTATAGCTTTTCTCTTCCACTTTAATATTAAATATTTCCTGAATATTTAATGTATATGTGGACTACATTAGAGGATGAGTTCTTTCTTTCTCTCATCTATCATCTATCTACTATATCTATCTATCTATCTATCTATCTATCTATCTATCTATCTATCTAACTATCTATCTATCATCTATCTATCATCTATTTCAGGGGACTTCTTGAGACAGGATCTCCCTCTAGCCCCAGCTGGCATGGAACTCACTATGTAGACCAGGCTGGCCTGGAATTTACAGAAATCCACCTGATTCTGCCTCTGAAATGGTGGGATTAAAGGTGTACACCACCACATCTGGCTTGGTAAGTTCTTTCTTAACCAATGATTGTAATTTAGAAAAACAGAAGGGACTAAATTAATTAATTAATTAATTAATTAAAAAAGAATTGCACATTCTAAATTTGTACAAACAGCAGACAGAGCCAAAAAGAGAATAACCTGCAGAATTGTAAGGAAACCAAGTACAAAAATAATTAAAGTATTTAAAACACACACACACAAAGAAAAACAGAAGGGACAATGGAAATCTCATTTTTGCTTGATGTGCAATTTATGATGCTGTGAGATTCCTTCTTTATTTCCATTTTTCTTTTCTTTCTAAAAATGTTATCCATATTTATTTTATGGGCTTGTGTGTTTGGGCTAGTAAGAGCAAAGCAGCCAGTGCTCTTAACTACTGAGTCACCTTTTTATATGAAAAAGATTTTATTGGCTGGGTGTGGTGGCACACGCTTTTAATTTTATTTTATTTCGATAAATAGTTTTTTTATTGATGTTTTATATATTTCACACATCATTTTTCATTTCTGTTCAGGCATATTCCCTAATGATTCCAGAACCCTTCAACATGCCAAAACCATAATCCATCCCAGATCATTGCATTCTGCCATACATGTCCGGCATCTTCTCTCAGTCTTTTTTTATGCTTAAGGATTCACATTTTTCCATCCGTTTCAATTCATATTTTTCTACATATGGATACGTACTCTTCACCCATTAACAGTAATTACAAGTCTGATAAATTTAATTGGTAGGATTGGATTCTAGAGCCCAGTGAGGGTTCACATTTACAACCTAGTTGCTTTCAGATTAAAAAGAAATATACGCGTACTGTTGTGTCAGCTTGCCTTCATATCTGCGATTGTGCGAGCATCAAAATGAGGAAACCATTGCTAGTTTGTCTTTTGCTGAGGACTTTGCTCACCTCACTCAGCATAATGGGCTTACGAGTCCATCCATTTACCTAGCAAAGTTCATAATGCCATCCCTGCTTTACATGAATAGTATTCATTGTGTAAATGTACTCACATTTTTGTCATCACACTCATCGTTGAGGGGCCGATGGGTTGGTTTACAGCTCTTCGCTATTGTGAAGAGAGTGCAGTAAACATAGATGTGCATATATCTTTGCGGGGTTTATGATGAAGTCTTTGGTGTACTTACACCCAGGAGTGGTATGATTGGGTTCAGGTGGTAGCTCATCGAGTCTTTTTCCAGGGTCTCCACACTACTTTTCCATATGGCTGTTAAATTGATATATCCTACCAGCAGTGGATGAGTGGTTCCCCTTTCCCCAACAACCCTCCAGCATCATGTTGTCTTTTGTTTTATTGCTCTTAGCAGCCATAACTGGGAGTGAGATGATATTGAGAGTGGTTTTAATTTGCATTTCCTTAATTATTAATGATGATGAACACGCTTTAAGATTTTCAGCCATATTTAATTCCTCACTGTGAAGACTCTGTCAGCTCTTTACTCCATCTTTTGAGTAGGTCATTTGTCTTCTCTTTGTTTTTGAGTAGTTTATATAATCTTGACGTTCATGCCTGTCAGATGTGTTCCACTGGTAAAGTTTCTTCGCACTTGTGGGTTTTCTCTCCACCTCCTTGATTGTTTATTTCACTGTAACAGAAGCTTTTGAGTTTTATGGGGTCCCACTTTTGAGGACCTCTTTCCATTTTCCTTTATCACAAACTGTCTTCAACTCTCTGTCATCACTGAGACCCAGGCTTCTGAGTAGATGGTCCTTTTCCTATAACACTTGATAACTGTTGACCTTACTTCCCAGTTGACCTTACTTTCTGGTTTAGAAAGTCTCCTCCTACACCTATGTCCTAGCACTTGGGAGGCAGAGACAGTAGATATCCATGGACGTTCAAGGCCAGGCTGGTCTACAGTGTGTTCTAGGACATCCAGAGCTACAGGGAGACTCTGTCTCAAAAAGACCCCCCCAAACCAGAATTTACTATTGTTAGTGTGTGAGTTGTGTGTGGTTGTGTGTGTGTGTGTGTTTGTGTTCTCATGAGTGTCACACATGTGTGGAAGGCCCAAGGAGAGGGTGTTGATCTCCTGAGAGCTGGTTACAGATGGTCAGATTTCCATGTGGGTTGCGACAACATTAACAGGTCCTCTCAAGAGAACAAGTGCTCTTAACCAGTGAACCATCTCTCCAGACTCTGAGATGCTGTCTTTTATTTTTTTATTTCTTTTTGCGATAATTTGAGAGTCTTTGTTTACCTTATCTCATTTGATGGAGACCTCTTTCCATTTTCCTTTATCACAGACTGTCTTCAACTCTCTGTCATCACTGAGACCCAGGCTTCTGAGTAGATGGTCCTTTTCCTATAACACTTGATAAATATTCTGAACTTCCTGGCTTTTGAGTTGAAATGTACTGTATATTAATATGTTTTTATTGCATAGAAAAGATGATATTTTTCTGGCTTCTCCAATTTATTTTGTGTTTTAGTTTTCCAGATTAAAAAAGGTAATTTTATTTATTGTTTATGATTGTTCTGTGTATTTATAGTTTTGTGCATATGTGTATGTGTGTGGACGTACCCTTGGAGTCCAGAAAAGGATGTTAGATCCCCTGTACCCAGAGTTACAGGCAGCTGCGAGCCACCAGCATGGTCCCGGGAAACCAGCTCCCGTCCTCTTCTAGGAAGAAGAGCAAACATTCTTAACCTCTGAGGCATCTCTCCAGACTCCTGGATTTTAGTTATAGTTTGCTTCCGCATGAATTTGTTTTAGTTTCTACATTTTGGAATTTGCTCAGTTTCTTGAATCTGTACTTTTGTGTCTTTCTTCAAATTCAAGAAAAATTCAAGAAGCATTTAACTCAGTTCTAGCTACTCCATTTCCCTTTTCCTTTCACAACTCTGAGTTTTGTTTTTCATTCTTGTTTTTCTTTTCTATTTTCTCTCTGTTGATTAGATAGTGTCATTTCATTCCTTATTTCATCCTTTTTCCTTTTATCTTTATGTTTTCTTTCTTTATGGTTGAGGGTTGATTTTCAGATTTATTATAGCCTATGCTGGCCTGAAACTCTTTAAGTAGCCAAAGATCACCTTGAGCTTCTGATCACCATGACTGCACAGCCACATCTCAAGTGCTGGGATTGCAGATGTGCATCACCATGCTTAGTCTAGACTGGTTAAGTATCCTAATGTTCATTTTCTTTCTTTTTTTTTTTTTGACCTAAGAGACTGTTTTTTTTCATTTTTTTGTTTATACATGGAACAATTTCATTTATTTTCTTTCACTTTTAAACTTTGCATTTTTTTTTTTTTCCCCTTTTCTTCTTTTCATGTGTATTTATTTGTTTTTTGTTTATATGAATGCATGTGACATGTCCCCACATGATGATCCATGTGTGAACATGAGAATATTTACATGTGTACAAATGTGTAGAACAATATGTTATCAGGAAGCACCTTTAAGTGCTCTTCCATTTTGTTCTTTGAGGCAGGATTTCTCAGTCAACCTAGAACTTACCCATTCAATCTTGACCACCTCTTGCTCCAAAATCCCCGTGTGGCTACTATCAAGAACTGGAACTATGGGCAGATGACCATGAACATGCAGCATTTATTTATGCTCTCCTCTCTTGTATGTACTTCATTATCTAAGTCGTCATCTTGTCAGTCCATTAAAGCTATTTTACTTTATGTTTTCTTTCTTTGATGGATTTAGTTTTATTTTATTTTGTTTACATTTTTTTATTGATGCTTGTCATTTCATACATCATTTTCCAATTCAGTTTCAGGCATATTTCCCTTTCACTTCCCCACCACCCCCCCCACCGAGATCATGCATTCTGCCATACCTGTTCTGCATTATTTTCTCCAGGTTTTTTCCATTTTTTAGCTATACTGATAATCCATGGGTACAAGCATCCTTCATGTAAACCAATTTGAGGTTGTTGTGCCCAAACCTCCACAGCCCCACCTTTCAGCGGGGGGTGAGGGGTTGTTGCATCAGGCCGATTTTAAATGAGTGTCCAGACTACATTGCTGTTGTTTCATCNTGTGTGTGTGTGTGTGTGTGTGTGTGTGTGTGTGTGTGTGTACCATGTGCCGGTCAGAAAGCAACTTGAGGGAGTCCATTCTGTCCATCCACCATGCGGATTCCAGGGATTGAACTCAGATTGTCAAATGTGGTAGCAAGAGCCTTTACTTATTCTTCTGTCTCAGCAGCCCATATTTTTGCTTTTCCTCAACTAAAACCACTTTCTATTTCCCCTTCCATGTATTTAGAAGAGTTTTGTTTAGTTTTCAAATATTTGGGAACTTTTTTAGATGTCTATTTTTTCCTCTCATTTTAAAATGTAATTTCAGGTGGTCACCAAACATAGGATTTATGACTTGAGTCCCTTTATTTTTGTGGAGTTATATTAGTTACTTTTTGGTTGCTGTGAAAATAAAATACTGTGCAACCTAAGGAAGGGTTTATCTTGGCTTACACTTCCAGAGGGCTAGATGTCGGTGACAGCCAGGAAGGCTTGGGGACAAGAGCAGGAAGTGAGAGATCCCATCTCAAACACACAGGAAGCAGAGAGAGAGCAAGCAGGAAGTGAGGCAAGGCTATGAACCCTCGAAGCCCACCCCCAGTGATGGACTTCCTCCAGCAAAGCCGGACCTCCTAAAGGCTCCATAACCTCCTCACACAGTGCCACTAGCTGAGGACAGATTCAGTTACATGAACCTACAGGGCACAGTTCTCAGTAAAGCCACACAGAAGTCTTGTTCCACATGCATGTTGTGGTCTTGCTAAATGTTCCCTCTGCATTTGTAAAGAATGCACCCTCCCGTCATTTGGTGAAGTGGTCTATTAGCAATAATTAGATCAAGTTGGTTGGTGGTGTTATTCAAGTATTTTATATTCTTACTGATTTTATGTAATTGTTCCAGCAATTATTGCAAGAATGGTATTGAAGCCTTCGACTATAATTACAGATTTATCTATTTTCAGTTTTTTTCTTCACAAATTCTAAGTCTATTAAGATTCCAAATCATCTAGGATTATTGTAGTCTGGTGATGAATTGACCCATTCATCATTTTGAAATTACCTTTTTAAACCCTGGTAATATTTGTCTTGAAATTTCTCATCATTTGTTATTAGTATAATCTCTGTAGCTTTCTTTTTGATTCCTGTTATGTGGTATATCTTTTTTCTAACCCTTGAGTTTTAATCTGTCTGTCTGTTTAAAGTGGGTTTCTTAGAAGCATCTTGGTCTTCTTTCTTGACTCTGCCTTTTAGTTGATGTTTAAGTCACTTAAATTAATACAGTTGTTAATGTGTTTGATGTCCTCTTATTTTATCTGTTTGTTTGTGTAATGGTCTTCCTTTCCTAGTTTCTTTTGGATGAACTATGTTTTTATTTTAATCTCTTTTTTGCCCTTTTGGGGGGTCTTTTTCAAACAGAGTCTCCCTGTAGTCTCAGCTGGCCTAGAACTTGCTATGTAGACCAGGCTGGCCTTGAATTCACAGAGATCTGCCTGTCTCTGCTCTTTATTTTTTGCTCTGTGTTTGTGTGTATGTGTGTTCACGTGTGTGTGCACATGAGCCTGGGTTCCATGGGAACTGGATCCCCTGGAGCTGGAGCTATAGGCAGCTGTGAGCTGCCTAACACGGGTGCCAAGAACCAAATTCAAGTTCTCTGCAAGAGCATAACAGGCTCTTAACTGCTGAGCCATCTCTCCAACCATTTTTTGTCATTGTTTATGTTTGAGCTATAATTCTTTATATATATATATATATATATATTTTATTTATTTATTTATTTTTGTCTTTTTATTTCTTTTATGTGTATGAATGTACTATCTGCATGCAGGTCTGTGCACCTGTGTTGCACAATGCGGTGGAGGTCAGAAGAGGGTGTCAGATTCCCCTGGAACTGGAGTTAAAGACAGTTCTCAGCCGCTATGTGGGTGCTGGGAATCAAACCCGGGTCCTCTGCAAGAGCAGTGGGTGTTCCCATCCGCTAGGCCATCTCTCTAGCCCTTGAGCTATAATTATTTTTTTCTTCTTTCTTTCTTTCTTTCTTTATTTTTATGTGTATGAATGTACTGTCTGCATGTAGGTTGGTGCACCTGTGTCGTGTAATGCCTCGGAGGTCAGAAGAGGGTGTCGGATTCCCCTGGAACTGGAGTTAAAGACAGTTCTCAGTCACCATGTGGGTGCTGGGAATCGAACCCAGGTCCTTTACAAGAATAGTTGGCATTCCCAACCGCTAGGCCATCTCTCCAGCCCTTGAGCTATAATTCTTTTTTTTAATTTTATTTATTTTTGTATGTGTATGAATGTACTGTCTGCATGTCAGTTTGTGCACCCATGTCGTGCAATGCCGCGGAGGTCAGAAGAGGGTCTTGGATTCCCCTGGAACTGGAGTTCTCCTGGAATTGGAGTTACAGACGGGTCTCAGCCGCCATGTGAGTGCTGGGGATCGAACCTGGGTCCTCTGCAAGAGCAGTCGGTGCTCTTAACCGCTAGGCTATCTCTCCAGCCCCGAGCTATAATTCTTAATGGTTGCCTTGAGATATATAGCATAACTCTTTAAATTATCACAGTATAAACTGGGCATGGTGGCACATGCCTTTAATCCCAGCACTCGGCAGGCAGAGGCAGGTGGATCTCTGTGCTTCAAGGCCAGCTTGGTCTACATAGTAAGTTCCAGCCCAGCTGGGGCTACGGGGAGACGCTGTCTCAAAAAGACCAAATTAAATAAATAAATAAATAAATAAATAAATAAATAAATAAATAAATAATCACAATGTGTCTTTGATGTGCATCACATCGCAGATAACAGTTCTCCGTGCTTCCCACGGCCCCTGCTCCTGTGGTCCACATTCTGTTTCTTATAAATCTGCACTGCCGGGGCTGGAGAGATGGCATTCATACACGTACAGAAATAAATAAAATTAATTTAAAAAATTAAAAATAATAATAAATCTGCACTACCTTCCTGTTCTTAAGTGGTCTGTTCTCTTTTTTTTTAATTTTTTTTTTATTAATTTTTTTTATTTATTTCCGTATATGTATGAATGTACTGTCTGCATGCAAGTTTGTGCACCCGTGTCGTGCAATGCCGCGGAGGTCAGAAGAGGTTTTTCGAGACAGGGTCTCACTATGTAGTTCTGGCTGGCCTGAAGCTCACAGAGATCTACCTCCCTCTGCCTCCTGAGTTCTAGGATCAAAGATGTGCTCCACCTTGCCCAGCTGTCTTGAGCATTGTTTTTTAAGATGTAGGTGGTCTATCATAAGAAACTCCACAGCCACCTGCCCGGGTAGTACCAGATTGCCTTTTAGAGTGGTGCTGTCATTCTGTGCTGGAAATGGCTGCTCTGTGCTGGCCAGTACGAGCCACCAACCACATGTGGATATGGCTCATGCACATAGTATGGCTGCCATAGCAGACAGTGCAGTTTTAGAACATTTATATTCTAAGCCCTATACAGTCCCAGGAGAAATGCTGGCCTTGTGAGAGTAGCCTGGCCTCTGTCTCCCATCAACTTTGATACCCTCCTCTCTCAACTGGACAGATTGCCTAGCCAGCCCTGTCTGTAGCCAGCCCTGTCTGTAGGACTTGTGGCCGTGATATCTGAGAGTGGGATCTTTCTATTGTTCATGTTCCTTTGCAAATGAATTGTGTTTTCACAATTTAGGGGAGTTGTAGATTTGTGTCACTGCCTCTCTTTAAATTCAGATAAATGCAGCTTTTACAACTGTGAACTCTAACATGGTGTTTCTCAGAAGCAGGAGTCAGACACTAAGTTGTGTGATGTGATTGCACTTTCAGTGAATCACAGGGAGTGAATACATGGGAAGCTCGTGGTGTCTGGGACTGAAATGGAATTCTGCTCCAAAATTTCTTCCAAGTTTGACCTGAGAATTTTGAAACTGGTTTGTAATATATAAATATGTCATTTGACCGTTCCTCACCTCATCTAACAAATTTGGGATGACTTTACATCTAATTTATCTTACCCACACACAGCACATAACTCACAACACATATCACAGAACACACACACACACATATACACACACACACACACACACGCTGATCTAAATGAATTAATCTACTTAAGTCACAAAAATAAAGTCACTTATTTCAGGTATTGAATAGATTATTCCAGTATGACTTTCAAAACTGGAAAAATACTCATCCTTCCACAAAGGTTTAGGTGGCATTTTTGTCTGTGAAAAATCTATGGTAATGTATGAATTGCATGGTGAATTAATGTAGCCCACTAATAAATTATAGAAGCATAGGAACTAGAGATAAGGCAAGAAGAATGAATGCTGGAAAATGTCATTAATACTTGTATAGTGCTTCAGTTCTAATCTAAAAAGCTCTCTTGAGTTCGCAGCGTGTGACTCCCGTCATCTTGCTTCTAACTCTCAGGAGTCCCCTGAGATGTGAAGAAGAGCTCCTCTCGGTGCTCCCAGCCTGTAGGAAGAGCTCCTCTCGGTGCTCCCAGCCTGTAGGAAGAGCTCCTCTCGGTGCTCCCAGCCTGTAGGAAGAGCTCCTCTCGGTGCTCCCAGCCTGTAGGAACAGTTCCTAAAGTTTCCCTGCTGTTGCAGCTTCTTTTGAAAGTATTCAGAAGGAAGGTACAGGTTTTGCAGAAAAACAATTCTTTAAAAATGGACATATGGGAGAAATCTGGACAGCATTTAAAATGACCTTTAAGTCCCGTGTTAAGCCCCTTATGCTTTTTTTCTGCCCACATGGGTGGGTTACGATATTCCCATTAGGCAGACAAAAATATAAAGAACCAAAGTAGTCTGCTACTAAAGCTCACCATAAGGAGTCTACTTTGAGTAGCATTAGGGGTCCTCATGACCTGCCCAGTGCTCACAGGGTTCAGAGTAAGTCATGTGGAAGTCATACACACATGACTGTGTTCTTGAGGACCTTAGAGAAGAGACCATGCAGAAAGCTGTGTCACGAACGTGGAGCTGGAGTTGCTTCTGTATCCCCACCCAGTGCTGGTGACAGTCCAGGGACGCCGATTACGAAAGTAGACTGAAGCATTAAGTTTCAGAACAGAAGGGAGCCAAATGACAAAAAGAAAGTCTGAACACAAATTCCTTATTAGGTACTTATTTGGTATTTGAAATACCTTATTAGATATTTGAAATAACTACTCTTGTACTTCAGTCAGTCTCTCTTTACGAACGTAGGAAATTTACCAATATTCTCACCCCAAAAGTAAATAACTATACTTTCAAGATACATATTAACAAATATAGAATAGAGACTTGACTTTTAAGTAACATACATGTAGAGGCTGTTAATCATAATACTAAAAACAATAATGAACATTTATTACATTCTCATTACTTTTAAAGGCACCCTGGTCATGTATTTTTTTTATTAAAACGAAAGTAGAAAAATATTTTTCACATGATCATGTCTGAACCAGGTCCTGCTGTAGGATGGCTTTCCTCCCACTTAGCCAGAGGAAAAAGCAATAGGAACCCTGTAGAGGGAGATACTTTTCAGATTGAGTCCAGCACACAAAACTATAAAATCCTGGGTATTGTTGCCTAATCTCTATTGAAGCTACCTCAGCCCACCCTGATAAGAAAAAGAAAGAAGTTGCATAATTAGTATATTGCATTTCCATAATGAATTCAACACTGTTATAATTAAAAAAAAGGCTAGAGTGAGGCGCATTAGGCAGTATAGTGGATCCTTGATTTCGCTTTGCAGGCTATTCAGCATCTAAAGGGAATTCATTATAATTCTTAGGAACTGAGGCCGGTTCCTGCAGCAGATAGTTAAGATTATGAACAGAAAGCTTCAATGCTTGCAGTATTGATGAGCTAAGAATACAAAGAAGTACACAGTTTCTCTTGTCTGAAGTAAGGGGTAGAGGGGTACAGAGCTTCTTTAAACAAATAACAAGTGACAGGCATGCCTTGACACAATGTAGAAGCAAGAAATGGCACTTGCCACCAAGCCCAGTGATAGGACTTTAATCGTGGACTCCATATGGTGGAATGAAAGAACTGTGTCTTGCAAGTTGTCCTCTGGCCCTACATGGGCATCTTGACATGTGTGCATGCTTGCTTGTGCATGTCCACACACATACACACAAAGAAATGTAATTTTTAAAACAAAACAGAAAAATAATTTTTTAAATGAATAAAACAGAAAAGTAGATTTTCAGACAGAAATATTCAGTCTTGTTCTTTTTTAAAAGACTAGTGTCGGGCTGGAGAGATGGCCTAGCGGTTAAAAGCGCCGACCGCTCTTACAGAGGACCCGGGTTCGATCCCCAGCACCCACATGGCGGCCGAGAACCGTCTGAAACTCCAATTCCAGGAGAACTCCAGTTCCAGGGGAATCCGACACCCTCTTCNGATGGCCTAGCGGTTAAGAGCGCCGACCGCTCTTACAGAGGACCCGGGTTCGATCCCCAGCACCCACATGGCGGCCGAGAACCGTCTGAAACTCCAATTCCAGGAGAACTCCAGTTCCAGGGGAATCCGACACCCTCTTCTGACCTCCGCGGCATTGCACGACACGGGTGCACAGACTTGCTTGCAGACAATACATTCATACACATACAGAAATAAATAAAAAATAAAAAAAAAAAAAAAAGACTAGTGTCGGCGGGCGTGGTGGCGCACGGCTTTAATCCTAGCACTGGGGAGGCAGAGGCAGGTGGATCTTTGTGAGTTCAAGTCCAGCCTGGTCTACAGAGTGAGTTCCAGGACAGCTGGGGCTACAGGGAGACCCTGTCTTAAAAACACCAAAACAAACAAAACAACAAAACAAAAAAACAAAAACTAATGTCATGTCGAATGGGAAAAAATAAATAAAAATCTTGTTTTCTATGAGAACTTTTGCCTCCTTTCCAACTACTTTCAAATTCTCCACGGAATCCATGTTTCATAATAAAATCTTCCATATTTAAGAATCCCGCAGCTACCCCTTAACATTCTTTTGAATATGCAGGTATAGTGGACTCAGAAATACTGGGGTTCCTGCTGCCTGCAGAATTAGTTTGAGAAATACCTCATTAGTTGTTGACACCCCAGTCTAGACATTTATAAGCAGCTACAATCTAAAAACTTGTATTTCTGCAGAGAGAAAGGGTTGACTTGTAAAAAGAAGCATAGACGGCGCTGTGATAGCACACAGCGTGCCATGCTGTGCTGTGATTGAGCAGGACTTAGCTCTTAGCAAGGCCTTACGAGCTGGAGTCTTACTCATCTACCCTGCTAGAGTCCACCTTTAAGGTATCCCCTGTAGTTCTGAATCATCTTCCAAATTCAAACTTCTGCTTTTAGAAGCATAATTGTAATAATTTAGAGGCGGTTTTAAAATCTAATTCTTTAAAATCAAATGCGGAAAAAAGCTGGTCAGAAACTCAAGTGCTGGTAACTGTTGCTGGGTTGGCTGTAGAGTTAGGAGAGAGCTGTGCAGAATCCAGTGTAGTGGTGATTCATTTCAGCTGCCGAGGCCGTGAGCCAGGTCATCCGCTACTAGTGCTGGGGATAGGTCTGCTTTGTCCCTCTTCTGGCTTTCCAGGCAGGAGACTGAGCAGGACAGCATTAAGTGAAAGAAATGAACCTGGGTGTATTTTTAGGAAACATTTCTAGAAAATGGCTTTGATTGACAGAGTATGTAAGTACCCGGTGTTTGTAGGGGCAGAAAGCAGGATTAGGCTACTCATCGCCATTTGCACTAGACAGCTCTACTTTTTTTTTTTTTAATTTTTTTAAATTAATTTTATTTCTGTATGTGTATGAATGTACTGTCTGCATGCAGGTTTGTGCACCCGTGTTGTGCAACGCCGCGGAGGTCAGAAGAGGG